>JACEFZ010014140.1:97500-187500 GCA_014155875.1 Cepaea nemoralis | reverse complement strand
AACGAAGGAAACTGTTTTTAAGAGAATGTAATTATACACCACCAAACTATCGTCTGTCAAGACGGAAAGGTGCCAATGTAATGTAATTATACACCACAATGTAATCATACATGGAAAAGTAAGCATTCATAGCAAATGCATCACTAATACCAATTTAGAGTGGCATCACCATTGGGGGAAATAACATCAATAACATTAGATATGCCGTTAACAGAATAACCTAGGTAACCAGGTCGTGCCGGTCTGCCTGGGTGTGGGTGACACGACTTGCTCCGCAATCCCGTATACTCTCGTGAGTAACGTGACGTGCGCGAGAATCGGTAGCGGTTCTCTCCGTATCGTTAACTTACGGGGTATGTGAGCCGATCGGTCAGAAACAATCGCAAGCTACTGAGCGTAATCTTGCCAAGAAATCAACAATCAGCTGAAAGATGCTGATGTTGACAGCGATGTCCTGTAAAGGATATACGGAAGAAGAAAAACAGGTCGTGCTGTCCTGGTGAGGGGTTAAAGAAGAAGAGATGAATTTACGTCTGAACCTCCGGTGTGAAAGAAAACACTTATAGGAAAATCCCCCTTGTTGCACTAGAATGCACTAAAAAGAAATATGTTTACGCAGAGAATCCTTTGTGTTGTCACTAGGAATGACAAAATTTCGAAGACAAAGGAATGAGGGTGTTGGCAACAAAACATTTAGAGCAAGGATACCATCTGGGTAGGGAGGTCGCATAAGATCAGATCGGACGAGAAATCAAAAGGATATCATCTGGAAAGAATAGCAAAGTCAATTCAATAACTTTAGATATCGGTCTGTGAATTTGTATTATATGAGGCAATTCCTGGTGCTACGAACAATGGCGGATAGGCATAAGGATCCTTCCGGCCAAATGGTTCCTCAGAGTTGCAGCAGATATGGATCACCCCCTACATGATGCCATGCATATGGTCAAGGGTCATAGACTAAGACGAGGCAGATCCTGGATGGCACACGCAGAAATATCTATACGTCAAGTTTGTGATCTAGAGACCATTAATTATGAAAAAGAGTGGGTTGAATTACCGGCAGACAGGAAGGACTGGCACAATGTAATAGTAACAACACTGGGTCGTGAGTGCAGTTATGATTGCAATGGGGCACGGGGAAAGATGTCTGCTTTTAGTCGGAGGGCTGGCGACATATTCTACATTGTTGTTAGAGAAATGTGTGAAATTTACTGCTCTTGTCCAACATGATGTTATACTTTGAGTCATCATTTCAATCATCAGTAAACGTCAATTTGAAAATTCATCAAAAATGGAGTATCTACATATTGATTTCCGTTGATAATTATTTCGTGTTTTGCCTTACTTGTCAAGTTTTAAGGATTATATATATAGATGATGATTATTCATAACAGAAGTCGATAGCATCCTTGTAGAAACTAGTTGATCACCAAGTGTCTAACTTCTGAATATGGAGGTCTATGAATACGTGAGGTGCTAACGCTCCACTGTACGATGAAAACGGTTTAAGGCATTGAAGATAGATCAGGGATTCAGTTGCGGACTGTACTCACCTCTATTTCAACTGAGTGCTGATATTACCACTACCCACCGAGGACTGTTGTCCTGTTGCTGGTGGATATTGTTTTGTTTCGTTTCCGTGAAATAGATTGTTCTGTCGTTCTGATATGGATGACCTTGTTGTTGCAGTGATTGAGGTTAATCCTGATATGGATGACCTTGTTGTTGCCATGATGGAGGATAATCATGATATGGGTGACCTTGTGTGGCTTTCGTGAACAGGATGAGGAGTCCTGCTGTTTCAATGCGGACGTTACAGTATTAATTGCAGACAATAAACAGGAGCTATAACATGTAATAGATACGATTATTGTACGCAGTGAATAACTTGGGTTAGAATTAAATTGTGTGAAGATAGAAATTATGATCGTCACTTGGAAGAAAGAAATACTACAGCGTGATATACGGGTAAATGGCAATGTTCTTAAACAAGTGAATCAGTACAACTATCTTGGGACAGTTGTAACATCTGACTGGTGGGGGGGGGGGGGGGGGACGCGCCTTGAAGATATTAGAACTAGAATCGCTACGGCAACGGTAGCCTTTTGCTAGATGGAAAACATAATGATCAATAAAATGATGTCAATTGCAACGAGGAAAAGAGTGTTTAAGTGATACATAGAACTTATACTTATGAATTGAAGCTGATCGTGGATAATGAGCAGACAAGCCGAAAAACATATAATAATAGTGGAAATGTGGTTCCCGAGGAAAATGTAAAGAATACCATAGACAGACAGAACAACCAACGAGCAAGTCTTACAAGAAGCACATGAACACCGTAAACTGATTGGAGAAGTTAGATTGTTGGGGGGGGGGGGGCACGTTATGAGAAGAACGAAAACTAGAGCACTTGCTGGCAACTGGAAACATTTAAAGGAAAAGAACAAGGGGAAGAGAAGTAAATTTCTAGATGGCTTGGCCACATGACATGGTGAAGACAAGAACACGGAGCAGATCCACGACTCTGGTGATCGTGTAAGATGGCGAAAAATGACCACCCACGCCTATCGGTATGGCACATGGTGGTGATGATGATGATGATGATGATGATGATGATGATGATGATGATATAAATTTAACATCAAATAACAATTAAATCGTCAATCAATCAATAATGTGCCGTCTTCACAATGACGGCTGGCTGCAACATATCTCCAACACTGTCTGTCTCTCGTCCTGACTGTACATTCTGTCAGATTGATGTCATTTCATCTCTTGATGTTATCTTCCCACGTGTATCGTTGTCTACCTCTTGATCGCTTGCCTTCACCCTTACCCTCCAGTCTGGCTTTTATAAGATTGTTAGCCCTTTTAACTATGCCGAATTATCTCAGTTGGTTCTTGTTTCTATTTTTTACATCAACTCTCTTTTCATTTCCCAGATTTTCTAGAAACTCTGGACTTGATTGTTTTTATTTAATCGCCCTTACCAAACTAATCAAACATTAAAATTTCATAGAAAGTTAGTTGCATGTCTTTTACAGGACATCGCAATCAACCCCATCATTTTTGGGCTGTGTGTGAGTTATTAGGCAAGTTTACGCTCAGTAGTTTGCCACTGCCTTATGAGAGACGCTCTCCTACCATTGCTAAAATGTAATACCCGGCGGTCTGTCTTCATATCGCCTGCAGCTGATTCCGTAAACCGTTTGCGGGATTGCGGATCGTGATATCTACCCTTTTGCCACAGACGGCGGTTACAGTTTAACAATATGAAATACAAGCAGTTAGGTATGTGTTAACAGTTAGTTGCGTATCCTTTACATGACGTCGCGGTCAACACCAGCATTTTTGCTGTTGTGATATATTGGTAAGTTAACATTTTGTAGTATGTCTGTGCTTTCTGAACGACCGGCACCCATACCATTTTGTTAAAAAAAAATGTAAGGCGTTCTCCAGCCAAATCTCCCACAACTGTGTGTCGCCACGGACCCAGCTAAATATGTGTAGTAGCTCCTGCGAAAAGATCAGATATTCTGAACATGGACACAGCGTATAATGCAGTGGTTCTCAACCGGTGGGGAATCCCCCCCCCCCCCAGGGGGAAGTTTAGTGTTTCCATTGGGGGGGGGGGGGGGGGGTGATTAATATTATTTCATGATCGCGTTTATACAAGAACCGATTACTTGATATTGTTTTCCCTCCATATATTACGGTTCTGCACTTCTCGCCCTTCTGAAATTCGTTTTATAACGTAAGCAAATCACGTTTTATGTAGACATCTAGAATTGTTCTAGTATGTATTATTAAATGTAGCATCCATTTTACGTATACTGTGTGTGTGTTTGTTGGGGGTGGGGGTTATAGGGAGGAAATACGAAAAAGGGGGAAGGATGACGTTCTGAACATATGGTGAAGGGGTGCATGGGTAAAAAAAAGGTTGAGAACCATTGGTATAATGTGTCCGTGTTTAGTGTGTCTCATCTTTTCATAGGTGCTACACATAACTGACTGTTTATATTTCATATTGCTATATCCTGCTGCAGCCGTTGCTTCTCTTACTACAGTTTAATAAGCTACCATAATTTATTCATCATCATCACCAAGTGCCATGCCAGCTGGCGTAGGCGTTCACGGCTGTCCACAGATCTCGGTATTTGGTGTACTGGATCACCTCTGCTGCTGATATTCCCCCATGCCACCGTCTCAATCCATTCAGCGTCATTTCTCTTGGTCTGCCTCTGCCTCTCTTTCCCGCGATCTTTCCTGTCATCACGATGTTCTCCAATGCCTCTCTTCTCATCACATGACCAAAGAAAGCTTTTTGTCTCTTTCTTATCGTTGTATGTAATGTTCTTGTTTCATTAGCCTCTTTCAAGGCAATCGTCGTTAGTTAGTCTGGCAGTCCATGGAATTCGAAACAAATTAAGAGATTGTTGTTGTTGTTGTTGTGGTTGTTGCTGTTGTTGTTGTTGTTGTTGTTGTTGTTGTTGTTGTTGTTGGGGGTGCTGGCGGTGCTTGTGGCGATGGTGGTGGTGTTGGTAGGATGATGGTGGTGGTGTTGATGGTGGCGGCGGTGGTGGTGGTCGTGGTCGTCGTCGTCGTCGTCGTCGTCGTGTTGGTGGTTGTAGTGTGGTGGTGGTGGTGGTGGTGGTGATTGTGTTGGTGGTTGTAGTGTGGTGGTGGTGCTGGTGGTGGGGATGATGGTGGTGCTGGTGGTGATGGTGGTGGTATAAAGTGACCTCCGTTCAAATGTCGACTCAATCTAAAATGCGCCCCAGGAAATGTTAAGGGGCGTACAGGATTGCGGCATGTTATTCACCACACCAGGCCTCCATTCTCGATTCGACTTTAGTCTATTTGAAGCTATCACATCTAACCCTTAGTCTCGAAGCCTTCAATAACACATAAAACATTATTCTTACAATATAGTTTAATTGTATATCACAGATTACTAATGTGTAACACATTAATCATATATCAGGATTTAAACATATCAACTAAACAATTTAGGCACATTTATCATTTACATTGCACATCTTAACCAATTTACTGGTAAATATCACACAATTTAATCAAACATGTTAAACAATTTATTTATACCTCCCAAGCAATTTAATTATATCTTTCACACAATTTAATCAGCGAAATTCTTTTGCCTAACTAATTAGTACATTTTACATCACAACAATTTAATCAGGATATGTCAAACAATAAAATCATACACCACACACAATTGGGGATAAGTAGAAGGGTGCAATACAAGTGGCAAGAACTAGTAGGATACGACACAAGTGACAATAGGTAGGAAGTATTAAATATGACATGAGGTAGTGCGGAACATAACAAGTGACAAGAGGCAGGAAGTGATAAATATGACAAGAGGTAGGAAGTGATTCAAGTGGCAAGAGGTAGGAGGTGATACACGTGGCAAGAGTTAGGAAGTGATTCAAGTGACAAGAGCTAGGAGGTGATAACGTGGCAAGAGTTAGGAGGTGATACAAGTGGCAAGAGCTAGGAGGTGATAACGTGGCAAGAGTTAGGAGGTGATACAAGTGGCAAGAGCTAGGAGGTGATAACGTGGCAAGAGTTAGGAGGTGATACAAGTGGCAAGAGCTAGGAGGTGATACACGTGGCAAGAGTTAGGAAGTGATACAAGTGGCAAGAAGTAGGAGTTTATACACGTGGCAAGAGTTAGGAAGTGATACAAGTGGCAAGAGCTAGGAGGTGATACAAGTGGCAAGAGATAGGAGGTGATACACGTGGCAAGAGTTATGAAGTCATACAAGTGGCAAGAGCTAGGAGGTGATACACGTGGCAAGGGGTAGGAAGTGATTCAAGTGGCAAGAGATAGGAGGTGATACACGTGGCAAGGGGTAGGAAGTGATACAAGTGGCAAGAGGTAGGATGTGATACACGTGGCAAGAGTTAGGAAGTGATTCAAGTGGCAAGAGGTAGGATGTGATACACGTGGCAAGAGGTAGGATGTGATACTAGTGGCAAGAGGTAGGATGTGATACACGTGGCAAGAGGTAGGATGTGATACAAGTGGCAAGAGTTAGGAGGTGATACACGTGGCAAGAGGTTATAAGTGATACAATTGGCAAGAGTTAGGAGGTGATACACGTGGTAAGAGCTAGGAAGTGATACACGTGGCAAGAGGTTATAAGTGATACAAGTGGCAAGAGCTAGGAGGCGATACAAGTGGCAAGACATAGGAAGTGATACAAGTGGCAAGAGGTGGGAGGTGATACACGTGGCAAGCAATAGGAAGTAATGCACGTGCAAGAGGTAGGAGGATACGATGCAAGTGACAAAAAGTAGGAAGAAATACCAGTGACAGGAAGTTGGCAATAATACACGTGACAAGAATAAGATGATGATACAATGACAAGACGTAGGCAATGATACACGTGACAAGAAATAGGCATCGATACCCGTGACAAGAAGTAGGCAATGATACAAGTTACACAAGAGGTAGGAAGTGAGAGAAGTGACAAGAAGTAGGAAGCCATGCACGTGGCAAGAAGTAGGCTTATACAGTCAGAAGAAGTAGGCAATGATACAGGTGACAAGAAGTAGGTAATGATACAAGTCACAAAACAGCATCCAGAGATGGACGAGCAACAGTTTCTCAGAGCTTACAACCAAAGCAAGAGACCGAACCTAATGGAGATTCGTGAAAACCAGCCTTGATTGTGGCGATGGCACATGATTAAATGTGTAAACACCGTTGTTGAGAAATGACATGCCCACTTCTTAACGTGTGCAGTGTTGTTGACTTAGACATGAAATGTGGTCTATAATTTCGACTTTAAAATGTCAAGTTTCCAACACTCTCACCACCAATGATCTCTGAAAAAAAAGGGAATTGTCTAGATTCTAGTCTCAAAACATTGAATTGTCTAAATTACAGTATTTAAAATGGAATTCACTAGATTCTAGTCTCAAAATTGAAATTGTCTAGACTCTAGCCACACAGAACAGGTTTCATCTTATTGTAGTCTCTTTCATCGCAGCCAGCTTCGAACAGGATGAATTTGTAATCCTCCAGCTTTTGACAACCGTCCTGCAGGGTATATCCTGATGTATCAATAAACCCCACCAGCTCTCTACAGGGGTCAGACAGAATCTTGATTGTGTCATTAATCTCTTTCCATTTTGCGGCGTCCGGGTAGGTTCCTTTGGGCTCTTGGCTGGGTTTGGTTGATATATCTTCAGTAGACACGGTGGCTTGTGTGGCTATTAAGATGAGGCAGAAAGCAATTGCAAGGTTCTTCATCTTGGAGATGTGAATCTTTAAGGACACCTGAGGAGAACAGTGGCGCATGTTAGTGTAAAACTATGTTAAGTGGAGTAAAGAAAAGTACTGTAAAAGTATAGTAAAGGAAAGTGAAGTGAAGTAAATTTAAGTGAAGTAAAGTAAAGTGAAGTAAAACGAAGTAAAGTAAAAGTCGAGTAAAGTAAATTGAAGTAAAGTGAAATAAAGGAAAGTAAAATACTGTAAATGGAAGTAAAGTAAAAGTGCAGTGAAGTAATGTAAAATGAAGTGAAGTAAAGTGAATTAAGGGAAAGTAAAGTAAAACCGGGGTAAAGTAAAGAGAAGCAAATTAAAAGTGGAGTAAAATAAAGTGAAGTAAAGTACAGTGAAATAAAGGAAAGTAAAGTGCAGAAAAGGGAAGTGAAGTAAAAGCGATGCAAAGTTAATGATAATAAGTAAAGTAAGTAAAGTAAAGTAAAGTAAAGTAAAGTAAAGTAAAGTAAAGTAAAGTAAAGTTTAAAAAGGTGAAGTGAAGTGAAGTACAGTTGTTGTTTTTTTTAAGTGAAGTAAAACAAAATTAGTTGCATGTCCTTCACAGGACGTAGCAGTCAACCCCAGCATTTTCGCTGTTCGTGATTCCTGAGCAAATTTTACGTTCAGTAGTTTGCCATTGCTTTCTGAACGACCGGCACCTATACCCATTTCGGAAAAACCAGCACCGCTGTGTTTCGAACCCGGGTATACGGGCTCACAAACCGCGTTCGCAAGCCCTTAGACACGGAGACCGGAAGTAAATATGGAAAGTAAAATAAATTCCTGTGAAGTGAAGTTACGTAAAGTAAATAAGGAAAGTAAATTAAAGTGAAGAGACTCTTCTAAAGGCCTTCAAGCTTTCCAGCATGTGTTGCCACACCCATATTTGTATATATCTAGCATTCAACTAGTCTTGATGAATATCACACTGAAAGTCTCGACTTCCCAGAATATTCCTGATACTCAATTTAGGCTTTACTCTATGCCATGTTAACTTAAGTAAAGTGGAGTGGAATAAAGTAAGGTGAAGTAAAGTAAAATTAATTCATGTGAAGTGAAGGGAGGTGGAGATAATTTAATTAAGAAATTTAAGTCAAACTGGGGTAAAGTACAGTGGAGTAAAGTAAAGTGAAGTAAATTAAAGTGGAGTAAAGTGGAAACAAGTAAAGTGGAGCAAAGTGTGGTCAAGCAAAGTGGAGAAAATAAAATTAAGAAGTTAAACTAAAACTAAGGTAAAGTGGAGTAAAGTATATTAAGAAAGTAAATTAAAACTGAGGTAAAGTGAGTAAATTAAAATGACCGCTTTACAAATCTGGAGGTGTATTCGGTAAACGTTAAAGTGAAGTAAGAGACTCTTCTGTTGGCCTTCAATCTTGTCGGCGACCTGCTGTTTGGTTGCGGGATGAGTGGGTGGAGGATGTGTGGATGGGTAGAGGATATGTGGGTGGGTGAGTGTGTGTAGGTTAGGAGATGGTGGGGGAAGTTTGTATGGGTGGGCTCGGGATCTGTGAGTGGGCTGGGGGAGATGGGGGATTATGTGGGTGGGTGCTGAATTTGTGTTTGGGTAGGTGCGGGATATGTGAGATGGCGGGGAGATGTGTGTGTGCGTGGGGGATGTGTGGTTGAGGGATGTGTGTTTGGCTGGGTGGTTGGATGTGTGTGGGTGGAGGAGGATATGTGGGTGGGTGATTGTTGGTGGGTAATGGGACGGGTGGAGGATATGTGAGTGGGTGGGGAGATGTGTGTGGGTGGGGGATGTGTGGGTTGGGAAATGTATGTATGCTTAGGGTGTGGGTGGATGGGATGTGTGGTTGGTGGGAGTGTGTGTGGGTGGGGATATGTGTAGGTGTGGGGATGTGGTGGATGGGTGGGGGCATGTATGTGTGTCTGGGGGTGTGGTTGGGTGGGGGATGTGTGGGTGAATAGGGGATGTGTGGGTGGGTGGTGGATGTGTCTCATTACATGGTGATATGCATTGTTTATGTTTACAAAATTCATTTGACAATGTTTTTCCTATGCACTATTGATGAACGAAAGATGAATGATTGGAAGGGCCGAATGTAAGACGGGCCTGCGTGCCCAATGTGTTACCCTTTGAAAATAAAGTCCGTTCGTTCGTTCGTTCGTTCGTTCGTTCGGTCGTTCGTCTTCTTCTTCTTCTTCTTCTTCTTCTTCTCTTCTTCTTCTTCTTCTTCTTCTTCTTCTTCTTCTCTCTTCTTTCTTTCTTTCTTCTTCTTCTTCACTCTTCTTTCTTTCTTTCTTTCTTTCTTTCTTTCTTCTTCTTCTTCTTCTTCTTCTTCTTCTTCTTCTTCTTCTTCTTCTTCTTCTTCTTCTTCTTCTTCTTCTTCTTCTTCTTCTTCTTCTTCTTCTTCTTCTTCTTCTTCTTCTTCTTCTTCTTCTTCTTCTTCTTCTTCTTCTTCTTCTTCTTCTTCTTTTTCTTCTTCTTCTTCTTCTTCTCCTCCTCCTCCTCCTCCTTCTTCTTCTTCTTCTTCTTCTTCTTCTTCTTCTTCTTCTTCTTCTTCTTCTTCTTCTTCTTCTTCTTCTTCTTCTTCTTCTTCTTCTTCTTCTTATACTTCTACTTCGTACTCAATGAGTAGATATTTAATTACTTATCTAGTTACGCCTGTGGGAAATGAGCGGTGTGAAAAACGTAAGTAAAAGGCAATAAAGAACCCTTTACGGCGATTTGGGATATGGTGTTTATTATCATCAAGCGTCTTATGGAATAAAGTTGATTTGATTTGATTTGATTTTGGTTTGATCATGGGCCTCGTATTTTGCCTTCTAATACAACATGCATCAATTCATGTGTCGACTATCTTCCGTGTCATGATACATAAGACTGTCAAGAATTTTATCTCATTGTTTTCCTTTATCTCTCTTTCCTCAAATATTTCCAGTTGTCACATTTTCCAGTTTTTGTCTCCTTATGATGTGGCCAACAGTTTCAGACTACTTTAGATGACAGTTTTTCTTTTATTTACTAATAGCCCATGATTCGCAGCCATTTGTTTGAACTGCTTCTAAGTAACGCGTAGGACCTCTTCTTCCAGCTTCTAATGACATTAAAGAGGTATAGTCAAGACAAGAACACAGAGCTGATCCAGGACTCTGATGATCGAGTGAAATGGCGAATCATGACCGCTACGCTTATGGGTATTGCACATGATGAATGAACGAACGAACGAACGAAAGTCTTTATTTTCAAAGGGTTAAGAATTGGGCACGCAGGCCCGTCTGACATTCTGCCCTTCTTCTCTATTTCTTCTCATACATTCTTTCATTCAACATCACTTATGAAGCAAATTTTGACAACAAAAGAACAATAGCATTAAAACGCATGAAAAATAATCAATAACAAATGACTCACTAAGGAGGGTGTAACGTGCCATATATAAGGGAATGTTTTTTGGCTAGTTGTCGTTTTGAGATAAGTTACCATTATTGCCTTTTTGTGTTTTTGTTTATGGGGGAATGTAATCTGTACTGAGGTAGTGTTCAAACAGGAACAGTTCAAACAGTGTTCAAATGAATGAAGATAGAGCGGGTCAATGGGTAGGTAGGAAGGTAAGTAGCTGAACTGGTGGGTAGGTAGGTAGTAGGTAGGTACGGAGGTATGTAGGTACTAGGTAGGTAGGTTAATTGATGGGAAGGTAGGTAGGTAGGCACTAGGCAGGTAAGTAATTATTCAACTTTATTCAACTTTATTTTAAAAGGGTTACAAATTGGGCACGTAGGCTCGTCTTACATTCGGCCCTTCCAATCACTCATCTTTCATTGATCAATAGGGCATGATACATTCACATAAAAAATACATTGTCAAATGAATGTTGTAAACATAAGCAATGCATATTACAATGTTATGAGACACGTCCCTCACCCACCCACACATCCCCCTCCCACCCACATACACCCCCACCCACCCACGCACATACCCTAACCACCCACACACGACCCTCACCCATTCACACACACCTCACCCACCCACACATATCATCCACACATACACACACACCCTCCATCTACCCACAAATATCCCCAACCCACCGCCACACTTCCACATACACATCCACCCACCCACACACCACATCCACACACACATTCCCACCCAAACACCGACCAACCCACCCTTCCCTATTAACACACATCCCCCACAGACACATCTCCCCACAAACACACCCATCCGCCAGCGCCCACACACTAACTCACCCACCCATATCCACACACCTCCAACCACCCAGCCAAACACTCATCCCCCAACCACATATCCCCGCACCCACACACACACCCCACTAATCAACACACCCCGCACCCACCCACCCAATACACATCCCCCACCCACACACACAACCCCGCCCACCAACACCCACACACTTCCTACCATCTACCCAAACACCCCCACACACGACCCTCACCCATACACATCCCCCACCCACAATGATAATTGGTAAGTAAATTGGTAAAATGGTAAGTAACGGTTAGGTAGGTGGGTAAGTAGGTAGGTAGGTAGGTAGGTAGGTAGGTAGGTAGGTAGGAAGGTAATAGTTAGGAACTATGTCGATAGACACAATTCTTTCATAAAAAGGATGATTGTGTGTAAATAATCGCTAGATTAAAAGTGAATTACATGTCCTTACAGGTCGTCACAATCAACCCCAGCATTAATTGGCTGATTGTGATTAGCCAGGAAATTCTAACGTTCACGAGAGTGCCATTGCTTTCCGAACGGCAGACGCTTATACCATCTATATCAACGCAAACCGATACGCCACCACATCGCCAGCCACTGTTTTGACACCCTCAAACCGGAATGTGGAGGAACTATGGAACTGCTTTCACTCACCCTCAAGGCACAAATAGTAGGCTAGGTATTAGATAGTCATAGATCCATGGAGACAGATATGAACTCATATAAACACATGAGTAGGTATCAGTCAGGTAAGTCGTCATTATCATCATCATTTGCCATGCCGATAAGCGTGGGAGGTCATGTTTCGCCATCCCACTCGATCACCAGAGTCGTGGATGAGCTCTGTGTTCTTGATTCGACCATACCATGTAGCCATGTCATCCAGGTATTTACTTCTTTGCCTTTCCCTTGTTCTTTACCCCCTCAATCTTGCCAGTTGTAACCAAGTTCTCAAATTTATTCCTTCTCATAACGTGTCGAAAAACTGTTGACTGTCTACGTCTAATTTCTCTAATCAGTTTACGGTTTTCATTTGTTTCTTGTAGGACTTGCTCGCTGTTTTTTTTTTCTGTCTGTTCATGGTATTCTTCGCATTTTCCTCAGAAACCACATTTCCACAACTACATCTATATGTTTTTCAGCTTGTCTGCTCATTGTCCACGCTTCATACCCATGCACAAGTATAGGTTATGTGTAGCACTTCAGCACTCTTTTTATTGTCGCAATTGATATTTTTTTTAAATTGGTCCAGTATGTTTTCCGGTAAGTAGGACAGACATAGACAATGAATGATATAAGTAGTTACATAAGTAACCAAAATACTTAAATGTATTTATGCATGAGTTGTTAGATAGATACGAATCAATCCCATCTTACCTGTTTCGTATGACAGAGACACGGTTTGATATTGAAACCAAACTGTATCTTTCATCCATATTTATACAAGTAAGATGGAATGAAAAGACACGCGTGACGCTTCAATGACGTTTAAAAGTTGACAACGAACTCTTTCACAAAGTAACTGACTGAACGCGTCCTGGATTTGATTCCTAATGTTCGTATTGACAATTGCGCATGGAAATGCGATCAAAACAAGTTATTTTTTTTTTCGTTGTGTGTTGTAATGTAAACTTGTTTAGGATACATGATCCGTTGGATATATTATTTAAGTTTTCTGAAATTGTTTTTCTGATTACATTATTTACGTAGGACAGCATGGCCGAATGGATAAGAATGCATGTTCTTAAACATCCGGTATACTGATCCCGAGGTAAGGGATTCAGCCCCGAAACCGGACAGTTGGACTAAAATGTTGACCTGTCGTCTTTGACTTACGGAAGTAAATTACAAGTACCTATAAAGTGTAACAAGTCTGAACATAACTGAAGGTAACTGCACACATTGAAGACAAGGCTCCGACCAAAGTGTATATGTGTCCGTTTATTAGTCCAGGTATAAAAACGTATACAGTAAGTTGAAACACTTCTGGCTAAGTTGAATGCTGAGTTGAGACTGCCCTATGTTTATCCTCGACGTCACGCGTGAGCTTCCCTAACAACTCGTTCAATTGTGCTCACGCGTGCATCACTTATCCATTTCCCAAACCCTTTCCTATTTCACACCAACTATCTCCCAAACTACTAACAGAGATGGTGCCCTGTTACATTCCTCCCTTTCTTTAAAAAGACTTATCTTAAAAAGTCTTAATCCCCAACCTACTTATTCTAATTATGCTTTCCCTCAGTAAAACCTTAACCCCAATATTATTTCTCTAACCCATCTTAAACTAACCCTCTCTTAACCAATGAACTTTATTTCTATTCATTCGAGTCTAATTCTCCACTCGTCTCCTGTAGCTAACTAACAGTTCATAAGGAAATCCACATGTATATAGGTAAATCATAATATTTCTGCCTTACAAAATCTCAGTTTTATACAACACATCACAACATATATGTGTACCTTTTCAAAATACTTCTTCTTCTCTTCATAAGCGATCTGCTTAAACCTTTTCATCACGAGCATATATATATACCAATACCTGATCAAAATTCAAAACGCCGTACTCTTCTGATACTACCTCAAACTCCCTATCGTCATCACTAACAGTATTACCTCAACATTACCAATTCTCCACTTTGACTTTCAACCAACCTGAAATCACTCGCACACGATAGTAAGACAAGGAATCGGTGCCCGCCGGAAAGTCAAAGAACTAGAACTCTTCCTTACAAAAACCACACTCACACTTACCCCCCTATGTTATCCTGAGACTTTATGTAATAAAGTCTAAAACAATTCCACAGTTCAATTATACCACTTATTATGGCAGTTTCACAGTTTGCGCTGATATCTACAGCATCAAGCATCAACCACCTAAATGTTTATACATTACAGACACTACTGATATTATGTCTCTGAACCTTACCTCAACCTCGCATTTTAATGTCAACCACAAAACACATCCCGAGGACACAAATAAAAAGGTCCATTATGGGCCTACCACTCAAAACCCCCTCTATCATTATAAACATCACATAAAATATAACCAAATCTCTCCTATACCTCACTCAGGAATACTCTATATCAGAATTCCCTATTAATCTCGTCGCAAACTTCAGCAATCCACTAATGTCCATTTATTATGGGCATTTCACCTAAAACTTCTACTTTCAATTTATGCCGTTATAAACAGCAACAAAATACCGCCACTGAACTCATGTCTGTGACCTTCTAACCCATCACTGCTTGCAGTGGAGACCATGTTTTAAAATTGCCCCACATCTTCTGAATGTAACCCTGCATTCAAAATTTCCAAGGACCCTATTAACTAGTTTCTGTTTTAAAACTTCACCCAATTAAACGTCAAAAGAAAAACAATTTTACTTAAAAGTAATTATTTTTAAGAATGGTCAACGGCAACTCAATTATAAGAAACAGAATCATAATAACTGATAATAATAAAAATGTGAAATTAACTGATCAAGTAACATGCCAATGTTCAAACAAGGCAAACTTAAATAACGGTATAACTCATGAATAATCGAAGATACAATCAGAACAGAACAATATCCCCCCCCCCCCCCCCACCCCTTGATATTCCAATATGTTTTCATATATCCCCACAAAATCAAAATCAAATCAAAATCAAATCAACTTTATTAGGGTCACAAATTGGGCGCGCAGGCCCGTCTTACATTCGGCCCTTCCAATCACTCGTCTTTCGTTCATCAAGAGCATTATACATTTACATAGGAAGAAAAATAAACATTGTGAAATGAATGTTGTAAACATAAACAAGGCTAAACATGAAGAAAAATGTGTACATAAAAAGTATGTGACGTAAAAGTAGTGATGCCAGCGCGTCCCACACACACACACACACACACCACACACACACTCTCTCTCTCTCTCTTTCATTCACTCTCACTCTCACTCATTCACTCACACACACACACTCTCACTCATTCACTCTCCCGCTCACTCATTCACTCTCCCGTTCACTCATTCACTCTCCCGCTCACTCATTCACTCTCCCGCTCACTCATTCACTCTCCCGCTCACTCATTCACTCTCCCGCTCACTCATTCACTCTCACGCTCACTCATTCTGTCTCTCCCGCTCACTCATTCACTCTCCCGCTCACTCATTCACTCTCCCGCTCACTCATTCACTCTCCCGCTCACTCATTCACTCTCCCGTTCAATCATTCACTCTCCCGCTCACTCATTCACTCTCACTCATTCACTCTCACGCTCACTCATTCACTGTCCCGCTCACTCATTCACTCTGCCGCTCACTCATTCACTCTCACGCTCACTCATTCACTCTCACGCTCAATCATTCACTCTCCCGCTCACTGATTCACTCTCACGCTCATTCATTCACTCTCACACTCACTCATTCCTTCTCACGCTCACTCATTCACTCTCACTCATTCACTCTCATGCTCACTCAATAACTCTCACGCTCACTCATTCACTCTCACGCTCACTCATTCACTCTCACGCTCACTCATTCACTCTCCCGCTCAATCATTCACTCTCCCGCTCACCCATTCACTCTCCCGCTCACCCATTCACTCTTCCGCTCACTCATTCACTCTCCCGCAAACTCATTCACTCTCCCGCTCACTCATTCACTCTCACGCTCACTCATTCACTCTCACGCTCACTCATTCACTCTCACTCATTCACTCTCACTCATTCACTCACACTCATTCACTCCTACACACAGACACTCTCACTCATTCACTCTCCAGCTCACTCATTCGCTCTCACGCTCACTCATTCACTCTCCCGCTCACTCATTCACCCTCACGCTCACTCATTCACTCTCACGCTCACTCATTCACTCTCCCGCTCATTCATTCACTCTCACTCATTCACTCTCCCACTCACTCATTCACTCTCACGCTCAATCATTCACTCTCCCGCTCACTCATTCACTCTCACGCTCACTCATTCACTCTCACGCTCACTCATTCACTCTCCCGCTCACTCATTCACTCTCACGCTCACTCATTCACTCTCACGCTCACTCATTCACTCTCACGCTCACTCATTATGTCTCTCATTCACACTCACTCACTCTCTCACTCAAACTACAGTAATGAACATAAGTTTAGATTATACATGATAAAATCAAATGGTATTTAACTTATAATATGACAGATGAGAATACACAAACATATGGATTCGCGTGTTACATAACATGCGTGTTACATGACATGCATCTGCTCAGCTCTCTCTCTCTCTCTCTCTCTCTGTATTCTTTCATATACACACACTCACACGCATGCGTACGCTCACACACACACACACTCTATCTCTTTCTCTCTCATTCACTCTCACTCTCACTAATTCACTCTCCCGCTCACTCATTCACTCTCCCGCTCACTCATTCACTCTCCCGCTCACTCATTCACTCTCCCGCTCACTCATTCACTCTTACGCTCACTCATTCACTCTCACGCTCACTCATTCACTCACCCGCTCACTCATTCATTCTCCCGCTCACTCATTCACTCTCCCGCTCACTCATTCACTCTCCCGCTCACTCATTCACTCTCACGCTAACTCATTCACTGTCCCGCTCAATCATTCACTCTGCCTCTCACTCATTCACTCTCACTCATTTACTCTCACGCTCACTCATTCACTCTCACGCTCAATCATTCACTCTCACGCTCAATCATTCACTCTCCCGCTCACTGATTCACTCTCACGCTCACTCATTCACTCTCACGCTCACTCATTCCTTCTCACGCTCACTCATTCACTCTCACTCATTCACTCTCACTCATTCACTCTCACGCTCACTCATTCACTCTCACGCTCACTCATTCACGCTCACTCATTCACTCTCCCGCTCAATCATTTACTCTCCCGCTCACTCTCACGCTCACTCATTCACTCTCCCGCTCACTCATTCACTCTCCCGCTCACTCATTCACTCTCCCGCTCACTCATTCACTCTCCCGCTCACTCATTCACTCTCACGCTCACTCATTCACTCTCACGCTCACTCATTCACTCACACACACAGACACTCTCACTCATTCACTCTCCCGCTCACTCATTCGCTCTCACGCTCACTCATTCACTCTCCCGCTCACTCATTCACCATCACGCTCACTCATTCACTCTCACTCATTCACTCTCCCGCTCACTCATTCACTCTCACTCATTCACTCTCCCGCTCACTCATTCACTCTCACGCTCACTCATTCACTCTCACTCATTTATTCTCACGCTCACTCATTCACTCTCACGCTCACTCATTCACTCTCACGCTCACTCATTCTGTCTCTCATTCACACTCACTCACTCTCTCACTCAAACTACAGTAATGAACATAAGTTTAGATTATACATGATAAAATCAAATGGTATTTAACTTATAATATGACAGATGAGAATACACAAACATATGGATTCGCCTGTTACATAACATGCGTGTTACATGACATGCATCTGCTCAGCTCTCTCTCTCTCTCTCTCTCTCTCTCTCTCTCTCTCTCTCTCTCTCTCTCTGTATTCTTTCATATACACACACTCACACGCATGCGCGCGCTCACACACACACACACACACACACACTAACACATCAACTCTCCCACTGTCTCACTCTCTAACACACAATCCTACACACACACACACACTCACTCTCTCAATCACACTCTCTCACACATACACGTACACATGAACGCATGCACGCACGCACACACTCCCTCACTCACTCTCACACATACACGTACAAATGCATGCACTGACACATTCCCCCACCATTTCTCGCTCAATCACTCTCTCCACACACACGCATGCACACACGCATTCACTCTCTCCCTCTCTCTGACACCCACTCTCTCTCTCTCTCTCTCTCTCTCTCTCTCTCTCTCTCTCTCTCTCTCTCTCTCTCTCTCTCTCTCGCTCCCACACGCACACACATATATAGTGAACAATTATAATGAACAATTATACTGAACAATTATACCAGTAAATGAATTATGGTGGCATATAGTCGGTATGGATTAAGTATTGAAAGAGTTTTCGGTTAAATGTGTAGGGACTCATTGGATTTTTCAGATCTGGAGGCAGATGATTCCATAAGTGAGCACCAGAATAGGCAAAACATGTTTTGTATAGGTCCAATCTAGGCTTTGAGACATGTAACAAATTTAGGCGCTTGCTGTTCATTGCATTAGATTGAATCAGCGGCAGAAGATACTCTGGGGCTATTTTGAGATATAATTTTATTCACTAATTTGGCTTTGTTGAAAAGGAAGCGCTTTTGTAGTGGTAGAAGTCTTAGATGACTGTACAAATTATTACTTTCAACGTGCTTTATGCCAGAAACCAGACGAATAGCGCGGTTTTGTAGAGAACATAGTCGTTTTAAATTAGATTTAGGGCAACCATCCCAAACTGTGGAACAGTAATCGAGATGTGATTGGATATAGCATGTATAGAATATTTTTCGTGTGCTTTCGTCCAGGAAGTGCTGAATTTTAGCAAGTTGGCTAAACTTTTTGTGCTATTTTCTTGGTAAGAGCGTGAACATGAGAGCTCCAGTTCAAATGGCTGTCTATTAAAAGCCCTAGTGTTTTATGTTCAGTCACATTAACTATAGGTAACGTGCCCATGCGGAGTTCGAGCGGTGATCCAGTTATGGCTAGTGTCTGTAGTTTTTGTCTGGTCGTTATTAGCATGGATTTGGTTTTGCCGATGTTAATTTGCATGCGGTTTTCATTGCTCCATCTAGTAAGATTGTCAAGTTCCTTTTGTAAAGAATTCTCTAATTCACTACGGTTTTCTTGACTAGTATATATAGTACAGTCGTCAGCAAATAGATCACAAGTTGTATTGATATATAAAGGAAGATCATTAATATAAACTGCAAAAAGCAGCGGACCTAGTATTGAGCCCTGAGGCACACCAATATTAAGCTGTGTGGGTCTTGATAGACAGTTGTTGAAGGACACGACTTGTTGCCTGTCGGATAGAAATGACGTAATTATGTTCACCATGTTGGTGCTTGTCTTCATTTGCTTTAGTTTTCTAATTAAAATATCGTGATCTACCATATCAAAAGCTTTTTTAAAGTCTACAAACACCGCTCCACAAATTCTACCGTTGTTGATGTTTAAGTGCCAGTTATCGGTCATTTTTGTTAGAGCACTATGGCAAGAATATTTAGGTCGAAACCCAGATTGACTGTTAATTATTAGATCGTTGTTAATTAAATGGTGTAACGTTATTTTATGAATGTGTTTTTCTAGTGGTTTTGATAGCGACGATAGTAAGGAAATAGGTCTATAATTACCCAAAACGCTATTATCGATTGAGCCATTTTTAATTAGCGGAAACACTTTAGCAATTTTAAAAGCAGATGGAAAGTAGTTTTTGGCCAGGCACTGGTTATATATGAACGTTAAGGACTCACTAATGACTGGTGCAGCACAACGAAGAATTCTATTACTGATACCATCTAGGCCGTATGAGTTTGTTGATTTGAGGTTCAAGAGATATTTATAAACGTCTGCAACAGACATTAAAGGAATCTCATTGGGAATATTTCTGGTGCACTTCTCCTCACAGAATGATGCCAGTGAACTTAAATTACACGATGAGTCTGGTATTGAAGCCTTTAGATTCTCTATTTCTGATTGAAAGAACCAACTGAATTCATCGCATGTTATAGAATTTGGTATTGCTGATTCTGTAGGGCGTTTCTTATTGGTTAGCAAGTTAATAGCCTTCCATATATTTGTACTGTTTGAATTATCTACAATCAAATTTTTAAAATGATCTTTTTTTATCCTACGAATGTCATATTTAACTTTATTCCTTAGTCTGCGGTAATTGATGAAGTCTTTATTTTTGTGTGCTGTATCTCGCTCTCTCATGATTTCCAGCACTTCTCTAGTGACCCATGGGGATTTGTGTTGATTTTTGACTCGAACTTCTTTGATTGGCACGTGTTTATCGAACACATTGTAGACTGTCTTCGTCCAGAAAGCTAATGCATCGTCCGGGTCAGGAAGTTGGTAAACGTGATCAAGGGCTGCTTTTCTTAAGTCTTGCAAAAATAAATCTTGGTTGAATGCTTTAAAATTCCTAAATTTGATACTTACATGTTTATGTTTAAGAGGTTTGAACCCAATTCTTGACCATGTACAACATACCGGGTAGTGGTCACTAACTGTACAAACAGGAACAGAACATTCAACAATATTATCTGGACAAGTAACATATATATGATCAATTATAGTTGAGGATGTGTCAGTAACCCTTGTGGGACGGTTTATTAGTTGTTTGAAATTGTAAGAAAGAATGATATCGTCCCATGTCTGGTTGGATTTAGGAATATCTATGTTAAAGTCACCTAATATCATGACTTCTCTACCTTCTGTAAACACTATATCCATCATTGTAGTGAAACAGTCATACCAATTGTACCCAGCACACGGATTCCTATATAGGTATCCAATGAGAAACGGCTGTTGGCTGGCTGGCTTCACCTCTAACCAAACACATTCTATCTCTACTGACTCGAGATCACTTCTACGGTAACAGTTGCGAGAATTGGAAATGTATACAGCAATACCTGTCTCTAATTTTTGATTTGCGTCTCTTCGAATTACTTTAAACCCCTTAAGAGTGATTTCAGTGTCGGATATTTTGTCGTTGAGACGACTTTCTGTGATTCCAAACACATGGAATTGTTTGCACAGTATTACCGAAAGCTCAGGTAATTTATTGAGCAAATGATAGATGTTGAGATGGCCTATACTTAGGCCATCTTTGTGAAGCCACTGATCGTGATTTGCGAACATTGCACGATGAAAGGATGATGTCGCTTGCGGTAGAAATTTTCAGAGATTTTGAAACTTTATTTAGTAGTAGTTAAGACTATTAGATGGGGTAGGAAAATGTCTGTGCTGGAGTGACATCATGAAAGCTTGATGCAGGGCTGCAGGATTGTATTGCATTAGCTGTTGAAGTTGGCGGTTCCACTGATAGGAGTGTAGATTACCATCCAACGAGGGACCACTGCTGTGAGAGTTACTGGAAGTGCCTACATTAGAAGCATACATCGGGGGCACAGCAACATTGTTTAACGGTGTCCCCTTTGACACAATAGGGGAGGATGCTTTATGGGCAAGGGAGGAAACAAACCATCATAGTTAGCAACATTGGGATTGGAGCATGGGTTGCTATCCACGGCATTGTATTCCTGGGGTATAGGCAATGGTGGTGCAGGAAAAGAAGGAGCATTTTCTGAACACTTAGATGTCGCTGTCGCCGGGGGTGAAGTTCGGGTTACTCCTGTAACTGGTGCTGGTTGTTGTGCACGTTACAAAATGAAACAAGCATCAACTTGATCACCATAGAAAATTACTTAGTGCTATATAACATCACCAGTCTCTTTTACGGACTGGTGATACACATAAAAGATTGAAAACAGAACAAGTCCTATCCTAAAATTAAATGGTAATCGTTTTACAGAACTAAGTCAATTTTAAAAAATAATATAACATACCATATATGATGCATTGATAGATCATATTAAATTAAAACCAATTGTCTTCTCGCCAAATAAAATTCAACAATTCTTAACTAAGCTATCCTCTAACCTGCTCTAATTGTCACCCTTATCTGTAATTTACAGCTACTGCATTTCATCAACGTAGTGTTATAAAATGATTTGTCTTCTAATACATGTCTTTTCACTAAAGAGAAGAGTTATCCCCAACATTTTTCAAAATAATTGTATATATAGTGAAATAATAAAATTCACATAGAATTAACTACTTAAAGTAACCAAACAACATTGGTCTCTTATACGGACAAATGTAATACATATATATTCAGTGCTAGGAACACAAGTCATACCTATTCCGTTAACCCCAAAATATATCTGTTACCTACAGACTATATTCTCATCATAACTCAGAACAATATTTGTTCCCCTCAACCAAAATCATTAATCAACAAATGACCGTACTTTTTCTGGAAGTCAAGCATTGATTATTTCCCTTCACAACATTCCATCTTTTACAAAACTAACTCATAAAACATCACAATATTTGAAATATAAACCTAAACAACCGCTGTAACCTACAGCTCAAATCACTTCATCTACTACTAGTGTGGAGGCTATCCCAATGTACTACCAGTCATCTATCTACTAAGAGAAATTGTGACTCAGCACACCAGTTGTTTCCCTTGGATTATTATAACTTCTTAAACATTACCGTTTACTACGGTGTCTCCACAATGCTACAACTACCAACGAATGTCTATTTACTATAGACTTCACCAAGACATCTAGCTACTAGATTTGTCAATAACTAATTCTACTTTTAAGTCTCTCGTCTACCCGACGCAACTAACATTTTATGCTCCTGTATCAGTACTTTCTAACATCTCACCACAACAACTCTAAACTATCCTCAACTCTCTCTTAGCGTTCTCACACCGCGATGATAGTCAAACCAGTCACATTTATCGGAACACATTCTATAGTGCTCTATTTATAATACTCCGATATTCCTTTGGCTAATCACATTCTCTCCTTCTCTTGCTTGGTTACTCCTATTTATCGGGACTCTTTCAGAAACAGTAAGCAACAGCGCACATGACTAACGACAAACCTCACTCCGATTGGGCAAATCATCTTCTCTCATTTCTCTGTATCAGGCATTCTTACTTCAATACTCAACATGACTTTCACAATTCGACTGCTTTCTTACTCCATTCTCAATCATCATAATCCCACTACTCTCCGTCCTACTTAATTCTCCTCGTCAAACCACTCCGACAGTCAACTACTCCCTCACTTTATCTTAACCTCCTCATCACTTCATAATACTTCTTCGCGCTATTTTCAGGCTATAACATCCGCACTACCCAATCGTCATCACTATTCTATGACTACTTTATACCCCAAGACAACCTATGCTATACAAGATAATACTACATCAGTTCTCGACATCACACATCACTTGCAGTGATTCTCCACCGTTTTCCACTTTAATCCTCTCAACAGCAACACAACTTTTGAGCCGGTATAAGTCTCATCATACTTGAATTACCCCAAGCTCAGTTAAAAAATGTTCAAATCTGCTCGTATCGATTATTTAAATATAACCATGGTCTTATCGATTTCATGAGACTTCTAGCTTTGTCCAGCGACGCTTCGGCCATCTGTTGTTTTTGTGTTCTACTTTCTACTAGGCAAACATCTTTCTTTTTGAAAGTATCTTTTTCTCTCTCTCTTGGTATTCGTCTCCTAGCCTTCGCTACTTTTCTGTCATATATACTGGTATCTTGTTCCAAAGAGTCACCAAAATCTGCAAGGTCTGAAAGTTCTGATTGTAGAGACGACTCAGATTCTTCAGTTCCACACCCATGACTATATATGAGCAAACTTTTTCCATTTCTGGTCTTAACACTCTTTCTAATTTTCTTTCTGCTGTCTCTTGTCTTGGGTTGTCTAACTTCTGTATCGGTGTCTTTCTTTAATGCAACGGTGTCTCTCTTTGTCACTTTCAAGTAAGTTGGATTTGATTGAGTTTCTACCAACTCGGTTTGACTTCCCTTCGTTATCTTGCTGGTTGGTTGTACCTGGACTTTCTTTTCCACTGTATCAACTTGTGTCTGTGTATTCCCTTCCACCACTTCAAACACCTGCGTCTGAGTCTCTTGGTCTATTTTCTTTACTAATACCGTCGTCTTCGTTTCCTGTCTAACAGTCAGATTCGCAACCACCTTAGGAGTAGTTGAATTTCTTTTTATATGTTCTACTCTGTCCTTCGACCCTGACTTCAAATACTGTCTCCGTCTTTGCTCAAACCAATCGTCCCGTCTTTTTCTAGCAGTCACACTATAAGAAGGCCAATTCCATTGTTTACTGGAAAGGTCTCTCTCAGGCCTATCTCTGTATCTTCGTCTATTATAAGCACTTCTGACCTTAGTCACATCTGGCTCAACGTAACTGTCTCTATATACCACGTTATGTTGTCTTCTGTTTTCATTAGATACTGTCTGTCTCCTATTATTCTTTACTATTTCATTGCACTCTACCTTAAATCTATAAGGCTCTTGTCTAGTCGTTCTTCTCCTTAACCCTTCTACAAAATGCTGTACTTCACCGACCGCTACCTGCAATTCTTCTAGCCATATGGACACCTTTTTCAATTTTTGGCTCAAACCTTTCATGTTCTCTGCTACGTGTTCGTCTCAATAAAATAATAATTAATATAACTAATATAATCTAATTAAATCTACTTTTAATGATATATCTAAACCTAAATTTGCACGACTTGTCTTCAGCAAGTGCAGTTATAATTTATACAATACATAACGGAATAATTAAAACCATCATCCTGTAACCACAAAGGCTTGTCTATTCACACCCAGTACTTGCTCGACTGAGAGGTCTCATCTGTGTTATCTTGTGTTGCCATGATATCGTCCTTGCCAAAATCTAATAAGGTCGATCTAATCAATGAACAAAAATTATTACACAATTATAATAATTGTCCTAAAATCAACAATCCATACCGTTCGTTTTATGTAATTATATAAGGATACTTGAAGCTGTAATTTCTTAGATTTCTCCAAACGACGACCTTGTCTTCTAGTTGTCCTGTCGGTTTTTGGACCCCTGGAAAGCAGTCTCTGGTGGTTACATCAATCCTCAGACATCTCTGGCTTCTCTAGCGCGAGGAGTACTTCCACTTTCACCCATGGTCGGGCACGTCTGAACGGTGGCTTCTTTTCACCCGAAAAAGGGCACTTCTGGACTTCACCCGAAAAAGGGCACGTCTGGAAACGGCTCTAGCTTGATGAAGCGATTTAATTAGGATCCCCTCTTCAGCAGGACGGCAACCCAGTTTGCCCACCCACTTCCGAAGGTTCCACATTAACGTTATCGCTTTGTTTGAGTAACATTTTGATAAGCCAGAGTTCAAGATAGCTGCATTTATGACCAAGCTCGACTGGAGTTGATTTTCGCAAGTAGTAGAGTTTCCTCTAATCGGAGCTAACGGATCGAAACGAATGAGCAAATGGCTTGGTTCAGTATAAGCGTTGACCACCAACCTCTCGTGCCTAAGGATGAACTCTTCACAACTCCTGACTTCACTTCAGGCAACCAATGTCAGGTTCAATGCCATGATGACGATAACGGCTCCTGACTTCACTTCAGGCGACCAAGGTCAAATTCAGGTTCAATGACATGAGGACGATAACGGCTCCTGTAAAACGAGATTTCAAGGCAGCATATTGACGTTCCAAAAAAAAAAAAACTGCCAGGTGCCCAAGGCTGTACAATGACGATGGCAGCTCTGTTCCACAACTCAGAATATTATACTTCGTGTGAAGGTTTCAACGAACATCAGCTCCATCAGAATGATTTGCAGATTCTATTTTGTTGGCTTCTTAATAATACACGACTTCAAGTTTCCGTGGCCTTTGATAATTTCTACCTTCTAGAAATCCATTGTTCTGTTTTGTGATGGTGACTTCTATGATCGCTTGTGGTCGCGACGGCTCAAATCAGGATCCTGGTATACGGGCAGCATTTCTGACTGTAACAAGTCTGAACATAACTGAAGGTAACTGCACACATTGAAGACAAGGCTCCGACCAAAGTGTATATGTGTCCGTTTATTAGCTTAGGTATAAAAACGTATACAGTAAGTTGAATCACTTCTGGCTAAGTTGAATGCTGAGTTGAGACTGCCCTATGTTTATCCTGGACGTCACGCGTGAGCTTCCCTAACAACTCGTTCAATTGTGCTCACGCGTGCATCACTTATTCATTTCCCAAACCCTTTCCTATTTCACACCAACTATCTCCCAAACTACTAACAGAGATGGTGCCCAGATGGTGCTCTCGTTACAAAAGTCTGAGTGGGTTCGCCTGATGGTGAGGGATACTGTTAATAGGGGAAGCTAATCCACACGCAAAATTCAACGCAACAGTACTATAAGTAGTGTATATGGACTACGCTTGAACTCAAAGCGAGCGAGCGCAAAACCAAATATATATATATATATAACGTTTTCTGAAACTGTTTTCTTGGATACATTATTTACGTTTTCGACATAATAAAACTTATCATGATGATGATGATGATTTTGTTTTCTTTGTTGGCTAGCTCGCTTTCAGATCCAGCGTAGTTGACACATGCTCTACTATTTCTACGAGTAAACACTCTGGACTGATATTTGCGCTTGGATTAGTTTCCCTATTATCAGTGTCCCTCGCTATCAAGCGAACCCACTTAGATGTCTGAGGTATTTGTAAACATTTACGTCTCCAAGTCAAGGACGAGAAGTCAACATTTTAGTCCAGCTGTCCGGTGTTGGGGTTGACGGCGCTAACTCGGCATCAGCAAACCGGATGTTTAGGAACGAGCGCTCTTGTGTTGATGATGATGATGATGATGATGATGATGATGATGATGATGATGATGATGATGATGATGATTATGATTATTATTATTATTATTATTATTATTATCTCACGTACGAAAACAGCAATGTCAAATACTGCTAAGCTTACTTTTATTAGAATTACTCTTTCTTTTAAAAAGAAACATATACTATTAATTCAGCTACTACAACTCTTACTTTAACTACAGCTACTGGTACTTCAACTTCTACAGCTCTTACTTTAGCTGCAGTTATTGGCATTTCAAATACCACAACTCTTACTTTAACTACAGCTACTGGCACTTCACTAAAGAAATCTTAAGGTTGATGGACAAAAGAAAAAAAATGTTTGCATATCCTTTACAGGACATCGCTGTCAACATCAGCATCTTTCAGCTGGTTGTTGATTTCTTGGCAAGATTACACTCAGTAGTTTGCCATTGCTTTTTGAGCGGCCGGCTCACATACCCCGTAAGTTACAGACGCGATTCGAACCACTGCTGATTCTCACCGTCGTCACGTTACTTACGAGAGTATACGAGATGACGGAGAAAAGTCGCTAACCTCTAGGCCAGGAAGCCGGCGGACAAAAGAAAACAGAATACAAATGACAAACAAGAGATGATAAGTTAAATAAAGAAATAAGAGATGGATGTGTTAAGGCAAAAGACTGTTGGTTAAGCGAGCAGTGCAAGAAAATTGAATTAAATCCTATTAAAGATACACAGAGGAGCGGCTGGTCGAGAGGCTAGAACGCCGGACTCTCCTTCGGGAGACCCGGGTTCGAATACTCGGTAAGGTGTGGGGATTTTTTTCTGTCGTTGGCAAAAATAAAATCCTAACTTGCACAGTTCGCGGCGGCTGCACTAGCCAGGCGGCCTTAATTCCTCAGAATCAAAGACAGCCCCCCCCCCCCCTCCCGGAATACACAGCAGGGTACTATACTGGCAGTTCTACTTCTTCTTTCGTTCGCTTGAAATATGTCTATAACGGCAATGCTGTCTCTTGTATTAATTTAACTGTCTCTTTCAGTTCACAAAGCGGTCCATAGAGTTTATCTTCCACTGTCGTCTCTCTAGGCCAGAAGGTTTGCCTAGATATGTTATATTGAGGCAGTCTTGGAGTAGGTGCTCTGCTGTCTGCGACGCCAATCCACATGTGCACATGGCTGAGTCACCAATCTTGAATTTTCTATACATGTGGTTGCGTAATCTACTATGTCCTGTTCTGAGGAGCAGAATAATGACTTGTTCTGGTCTGTCCATAATGTGGTAGTCATCTTGAGCAGGTTTTGGTGGTTTTCTGACTGATTTGATCATTCTTTTCTTTTGGTGGTATGTAACGGGCACATCAGGCTGTTCTTCTTTGGCTCCTTCCTTAGCCAATTGATCAGCTCTGTCGTTTCCGGGTACTCCACAGTGGGATGGTATCCACTGTATGGTGACCTTATGCTGACTACTAAGTTCAGAAAGTAGTGTCCTTAGTACTGGAAATTTCCTAGACAGGAGCGCCTCGAGTACTGATTTTGCATCTGTCAATAGCACCACAGGTTGTGTACCATTGCTGGTATCTAGTAATTTCTCTGTTGCTATCTTGATTGCCTCAATTTCAGCAGCATATTAATGGCAGTACTTTCTTGTCGGTACTCCGGCTGTGTCGCTAATATTATTTGGGTATTCTATGTACACCCCCGCTCCTCCATTTTGAACAGCATTTTGTGCTGACCCATCAGTGTAGACTCAGATCCAGAGGTCCAATGGGTATTCGTCATCAAGGAAGCTGAGAGTGGCTGTTCTGCGCTGTACACTGTTCTGTTCTTCCTTGTCAAATATTCCTTTCACTTTTGTCTGGATTTGTAATGATAGCCTATGTTCATCTGTCCATGGAGTTCGCTCTGAAATAGTTGTTAGGGGGATACCAACTGTGGGCAGATCGGTGATTTCTCTGCAGAGTCGTTTGGCCTGGTGGATAAAACTACTTCTTTTCAACCGCCCCATAGCTAGGTTTTCAAATCTGTTCTTCAAAGGGTGGCCTGGCAAGCGGAGGAAATTTTCTGCTTGTAATAGCGTTTCCGTATCTCTGCGCTCTCTCAGTGCTTGCGTCCTCCCCCCCCCCCTTTCTCCATTTCCACTATAGGGGTTGATCTCATCCCTCCTGTGGTGACTCTAAGTGCATGATGTTGCACCTTGTCATGCTCTTGTAGTGTGGTGTTTGATGCTGAACACCACGCAGTTGACCCGTATTCCAAGTGTGGTCATATGCTCTGTTGATAAACTTTGCTAAGTATTTTCCCACTGGCTCCCCATGTGGTTCCACTTAGCTTTCTCAGGATGGCTATTTTCCTTCTGGTTTTTGCTACTGCTTTGTTGATGTGCTTTCTCCATGTCAGTCTGCCATCAAATGTTACTCCAAGGTATGTTGGTTCTTTATCTTCTCTTAGGGGAGTTCCATTTATCTGTATCATCCCTGCCTTTTGTTTTGGAGAGAGGGTAAATAGGGTGGTGCTGCACTTGTCAGTGTTTATGCTGACACACCATCTATTTGCCCATGCAACAAATGTATCTACAGCTCTTTGTAGCAATCTGGTGGCCACCGATGCATGTTCATTTGTGCTCCATAGAACCAGGTCGTCAGCGTACATTGCCGCTTTAATTCCATGTGGTAGATTAGCAACGAGATCATTGATAAAGATTAGAAAAAGTGTGGGGGACAAGACTCCGCCCTGGGGAACACTGTGACGCAGTAGTACTTTCTTGCTCTTGAGTCCGTCTATCTGTACTCGGGCGCTTCTGTTGTGCAAGTATGCTTTCACCCATTTATACATTCTTCCATCGACTTTGCAGTTTCTCAGTTTCTTCATCAGACCTTCTTTCCAGACTTTGTCAAAGGCTTTCTTCAGTTCTATCAATGCACCAAGAACCAGCTTCTTCTCTTGGAATGCATCCTCAATTTCTTGAGAGAGGTAGGTTGTCTAATCTTCCGTAGAGTAGCACTGCCTAAAGCCAGCCAGCTGTGGCACAAGGATGTTTTTACTTTCAATGTACCACTGCAGTCTGTGATTGATGATGCGCTCCAGTGATTTGCAGAGACAGCTGGTGAGGCTAATTGGTCTGTAGCTAGAGGTAATGGAACTATCTTTCCCTGATTTTAGGAAGGGTATCATGATTGCTTCTCTCCAGGCTTGTGGAACACTGCCTAAGGTCCAACTGTTATTGAAGATCTGCAACAGCTTTGCTTTGGCCTCTGTTCCAATGTCATTTCATTGAAGATACCATCAGCTCCTGGTGACTTTCTCATTTTCAGTATTGATATGGCTAGCTCCAGTTTGCTGATTGTGATGGGTGCCTCCAGAACCTCATGGACTATTTCCTTCTGTCCTGTATGTTGCCGTTTCTCTCGAATCTCGTGTTGTTTCTCTGGACTAATTTTGATATTGTTATCTTGTGCGAATGAGTCCGCAAAATGGTCAGCTGCTTGCTTTCTTGTTTCCATCTTTATGTACTGCAATTTTTGAGTTTCTCCCTGTGCCCTCATCGTTAAGTTGTTTTATTAGCTTCCACAATTTCCTTGTGTCTCTTTCAAAGTTCAGAGACTCTGTTTTTTCCTGCCAGCTTTTCCGTCTAGCCTGCAGCTTCGCCCTTTGAAATTTGGCTTTTGCGTGATGGAATTTATTGTAGTGCTATGGCTGGGTGTGGCTTCTGCTTGATTTCTACACACTTCCACATCATTATGCAACTGTTCCAGTTCACTACTCTAGTAGGGTTTATATTGTTTACGAGCTCCTCTTAGTACTGTTTCTGGCGCTGCTTGTAGTATGCATTTCCCAAACTCTTCAACTACTTTATTTATGTCTTTCTCAGTGTTCAGGTTTCTAACCAGTATGCTGGTACGATTCTTGTGCATTGCCCAGTCTGATATTTCTTGTAGTTCCACCTCGAGAGGGTGCTGCTTTCACTTACAAGCTCATTTTCTACAGTTAGAAAGATTTTCCGATGGTCACTGCCACCAAGTTGTTTCCCAACAATTCGTCTCCAGGTCTGGTGAATGAAAAGCCAGGTTAGGTGTAATTGTAGTGTGCCATGACCTCGAGCAGAAAGTATGTGGGTCAGACGGCTTGTTAATCAAGATGAATCTATTCTCATCCTGCAGGTCTTCCAGTCTCTCTCCTCTCTTGTCCATGTGATCATAGCCCCAACTCTGCGAGTGGCTATTGAAATCGCCACACACAATCATTTTTTCTGTTAATGGTAGTGTGTCCAGTGCCTGTGGGCGATCACTTGGACAGTAGTAATTGATCAGATGTAGGTCTGTATTGCCTGTCTTAAGTTTAAGTGTCTGATACTCAGCCCCTTCCATGTAGACTTCGATTTGGGAAGCAGTGATGTTATTTTTTTTACAAGGCTCAGTATCCCACCTTTTCGCCTGTCCTTTCGGTCAGATCGGTAACACTTGTAGCCTCTGATTTTGAAGGTTATATTTTCGTTGAGGTGAGTTTCTTGTAAGCAACATACGCTTACATTTTCTTGGTCCAGGATGTTTTCCAATTCATTTTTTTTTTTTTTTTGCTGACTCCCTCCGCATTCCAGTGCATTATTTTAAGTCTTTGTTTAGTATGGTCAGTCGTTCTATTCTCATGTCCCCTGGCTCTACAGGACATCTGAGAAGGACCTCCAGTAGTTGGGGTTGGACCCTTTCGAGACATAGGGCCCGGTACTGCACCTGCCTGGGGGTCCAAAGCAGGGCGAGCACCATAACATTTAGCAGTAGTCGACATATTCCATTTTGCGTAATTGCGTGGCATCCTGATTTCTGTGGTGCGTCTCCTGGCTGGTTGCCTCCATCTTCAGCACCTGTATTGGCAGTAAATGACAGACAGTTTTAAAGATACCCAGACAGCGTTGCGCTGGGATTTAACGTGTTGGTAAGGTAGCCGGTCGTTCAGAAAGCAATGGCAAACTACTGAACGTAAACTTGCCAAGATATCAACAACTGCAGTAAAATGTTGATGCTGACAGCGATGTGCTGTATTAATAGGACTTCTTCTTCTTCTTCTTCTTCTTCTTCTTCTTCTTCTTCTTCTTCTTCTTCAGCGTTCCGAGCCATTGAGGTTCTTTGTGCAGATGCAATCCATCTCCATTCGTCTCTCTGGTTGACCTTCTCTTGCCAGTCGTTGATTCCAAGTGCTTGTAGGTCTGTATATATATTATCTCTCCACCGTCTTCTTGGTCTACCTCGGGGTCTACGGTCATTTATTTCCTGAGTGTAAGCGAGTTTTTTCTCCCTATTGCCTTCCATTCTTTCTATATGCCCCAGCCATTGTAGTCTATTAGCCTTCATGATACCAGTGATTAGCGGGGACTTAAACAGATCATAAATGTCTTTGTTACTTCTTCTTTTCCACTCTCCACTTTATGTATCCCTAATGGGTCCAAAAATGCGTCTTAAAACTTTGTTCTCAAAGGTTTGTAGCAAGGCTTCGTCTCTTTTCGTTGTACTCCAGGTTTCAGAGCCATACAGCACAACTGGTCTGATCAGTTTTTTGTATATTGTGATTTTGGTGTTACGAGATAGCGCCTTTGATTTTAGTAGATGTTGTAGTGCATAGTATATCTTATTTCTAGAATTGATTCTAGTTTGTATTTCTTCCCTTATTATGTTGGAGCAGTTGAAGATTGTACCCAGGTAATTGTATGTTTCCGTTCTTTTAATGGTCATATTATCTATTTGTATGTGGCCAGAGTTTTTAGCCATTCCTTCTCTTGAAATTACCATATATTCTGTCTTATCTTGGTTGATAACCAGCCCCATCTGTTGGGCTTTTTCCTTTAAGTGAGTCAATATTTCCAATGTCTTTTGTTCACTTTGCCCTATAATATCTATATCATCTGCATAACCAAGCAGCTTGGATGTTCCTCCAATATCACATTCCTCCTTTACCTTCCTTACAACTTTCTCTAGAGCCAGATTGAAGAGTAGCGGCGATAGTGCATCACCCTGTTTCAAGCCAGATGTTATTTGGAAGGGGTCTGATTTCCTGCCTTTATATGTTACTATATTATAAGTATCTTCCATGTATAGTCTGGTCATGTTGATTAACTTCCTTGGTATTATAAATTCCTGCATAGCATTCCATAGACTATTCCTATGGACACTATCATAAGCTTTTTTTTAAAAATCCACAAAGATGTTATGGAGATCTCTTTTATATTCCCAGTTTTTCTCGGCTATTTGTCGTAAGATAAATATCTGATCTATTGTTGATCTGTTTTGTCTAAAGCCCGCCTGGTAGTCATCTAATATGTTTTCTGAATATGGTTTTAGTCTATTTAGTATACTGCGGATAGTATCTTATAGCTTGTGGACAGTAGTGACATTCCTCGATAATTTTCACATTGGAACTTGTCTCCTTTCTTAAAGATAGGTATCAATAATGACTCTTTCCAGTCATGGTGTTATTCTTCTATACTCCAGATTTTTATTATTAGTTCGTATAGCTTTAGATGTAATGCATGGCCACCTGCCTTTATAAATTCAGCAGCAATTCCATCAGCCCCTGTTGCCTTATTGTTTTTAAGTCGTGTAATTACATATAGGAATTCTTCAAATGTAGGTTCTTCAATTTGTGGTTCACACGTTAGAACCTCATCCTGTGGGAATGTGTTACTTGGAGCTTCAAAATAGTAATTCAACAAAATATTATTTCCATGTGTTGCACATTTCCTCATTGGTATTTATCATATTCCAATTTTTCTCTTTTAAACCATATGTTTTGTGTTGGTGCCCTCGTTTCATTGACTTCAGTTCTTTAAAAAACATTCTGAATTCGTTTTTCTGGTGATTAGTTTCCATATCTTTGATTATATTACTCATATATTCTCGCTTCTGCTGTCGAACTATTTTTGTAGCCTCTTTACATTCATTTCTATATTGCATTTCCTTTTGGATGTTGTTGATGTCATTTAACCATAAATGTCTGGCATTCTTTTTCCTAATGACTTCTTCACATTTGTGATTGAACCATCTATTCTTTCTATGTATGGTTAACACACCGAGACATTCTTCTGCAGTAGATTGAATTCTATTCTTGATGTTCAACAAAGTTTGGTCAACGCTTTCCTCCAAAGGGTTTTGCAGAGTTTCAAGTTTACATTTTATTTCATCTGTAAATTTCTCTGTGACTGTAATTTCTTGCAGTTTTTCTCTGTTATATGTTGGGTGTAATCTTTGTAATTTAGTATAGAAAGCTCTCTTAAGTTTTATTTTAAATTTTGCTTCAATGAGGAAGTGGTCGCTGTGGAACTATTCTCCTCTATAACTTCTAACTTGTTGTATGTTTGATGCATTTCTGTTGTTAATTAAAATGTGATCTATTTGATTATAGGTTCTCTTGTCACATGATTTCAAAGTTTGTTTGGGTATATCCTTTCTTTGAAGTCTGGTGCTGCTAATCTGCAGTCCTTTGGCTTCTGCCAAGTTGATGACTCTCCATCCATTATTATTTGAAGTTGTATGTAGGCTTTCCATACCGGCCACTTTTTTTATGAGTTTTCTCTCTACCTATTTTTGCACTGAAGTCTCCCAGCACAATCATGATGTCCTGTTTGGGGGTTTCTTCTATGACATCTTCAAAATCATTATAAAAGTCTTCTTTAACGTCATCTTCTTTCTCTTCAGTAGGTGCATGTACATTAATCATCGGACTCCTTGCTTGATGTCAAACCAGTCTGATATCTCGCCGTCTATTCTAACCGCTGCTTGTTGGTCTAGATAGAGCATTTTTATAAGTTGTACTACAGGTGATGAAAAGCCCATATTCCTCATGATATCCCAAAGTTTATGATGTACTCAATCAAATGCCACTGAATAATCCACAAAACATTAGAATATGCTTACATTAAATGTATTACCTTAGCTACAACTAATTCTAATATAACTGCTTGCTTTTTTACGTTAGGTACCTGACATATGCCTGGGTCATTGACATTGAGATGAGTGGCCTTTGTAGCGGGACTACGAGAAAAACAACTAACCATGATTAAATAATGGTGAGGGTGAGTGGGGAGCCCAGGGAGGGGCTACACAGTAGGGTTAAAAGACAGTGGAAAACTTTGACTAGGGAGTGGAAGCGGAGACCGACTGAGGTTCGGTTCGTGTGAAGTCAGGGGACTTCTAGGCAGTTGATGTTTTGGCGCCGAACGGATCGGTTGTCGAGGACGTGGGAGTTTTAGACTGACTGTGGGTCAGTTCTTGTGTTGTGTTCTCCCAGTGGTGAATGCAGGCCTAAAACCCAGTGGGGGTTGGATAGTTAATGGAGGCCTGAACCCAGAATGGGTTTATAGTTAGTGGAGACTAGACCCATGTGTGTGGGTGTATTGTGTGAGGTCCAGCTGTGGATAGGAGCTGGATTACCTGTCTTGTGAAGTTGAGATTCAGCAGGCCGTGAGAAGACAGTGATGTGTGCTAGTTAAATTGTGAGGAGGATATTTATATTCTATGGATTATATTGTTTCTGGATATAGAGTTGTGTTCCGTTTGTCCGTGTTTTTCTGTATTAAAGGATTATGTGCGCCAACTCAATCTTGGGTAATGACTGATGGATGAGTATTACTGGGGTGAGTTGCATTGTGAGACAGTTAGATAGCTCAATTGACACACCAGGAGCATCGTTACCTAGACAACGACCATATCACGTAACTTATCAAGAACTTCGTGATAGTACCACTATTTCTAGTACAATTGTTGCTTTTTTATGTTAGCTACCATTGATTCTAGTATAACTACTGCTTTTATTACGTTAGCTACCACTAATTCTAGTCGAATTGCTGCTTATTTTTTTAACGTTAGTTATCATTAATTGTAGTATAACTGCTTGCTTTTTTATGTTGTTTTTTTTTAATTCGCATATCCTTTACAGGACATCGCTGTCAACATCAGCTTCTTTCAGCTTATTGTTGATTTCTTGGCAAGATTATGCTCAGTAGTTTGCCATTGCTTTCTGAGCGATCGGCTCACATACCTCTAAGTTACCAACGCTGCGAGAACCGCTACCGTTTTTCGCGCAGGTTACGTTCCTCGTGTGGATATACGGGATTAACGGAGAAAGACGTTAATCCCTAGGCCAGGTTTTTCTTTTTTTTTACGTTAGCTACCACTGATTCTAGTATATCTACTGCTTTTATTACGTTAGATACCCCTAATTCTAGTATATCTACTGCTTTTATTACGTTAGATACCCCTAATTCTAGTATATCTACTGCTTTTATTACGTTAGATACCCCTAATTCTAGTATATCTACTGCTTTTATTACGTTAGATACCACTGATTCTAGTATATCTAGTACTTTTATTACGTTAGATACCACTGATTCTAGTATATCTAGTACTTTTATTACGTTAGATACCACTGATTCTAGTATATCTAGTACTTTTATTACGTTAGATACCACTGATTCTAGTATATCTACTACTTTTATTACGTTAGCTACCACTGATTCTAGTATATCTACTGCTTTTATTACGTTAGATACCACTGATTCTAGTATATCTACTGCTTTTATTACGTTAGATACCCCTAATTCTAGTATATCTACTGCTTTTATTACGTTAGATACCCCTAATTCTAGTATATCTACTGCTTTTATTACGTTAGATACCACTGATTCTAGTATATCTAGTACTTTTATTACGTTAGATACCACTGATTCTAGTATATCTACTGCTTTTATTACGTTAGATACCCCTAATTCTAGTATATCTAGTACTTTTATTACGTTAGATACCACTGATTCTAGTATATCTAGTACTTTTATTACGTTAGATACCAATAATTGTAGTATATCTACTGCTTTTATTACGTTAGATACCCCTAATTCTAGTATATCTACTGCTTTTATTACGTTAGATACCCCTAATTCTAGTATATCTACTGCTTTTATTACGTTAGATACCACTGATTCTAGTATATCTAGTACTTTTATTACGTTAGATACCACTGATTCTAGTATATCTACTGCTTTTATTACGTTAGATACCACTGATTCTAGTATATCTACTGCTTTTATTACGTTAGATACCCCTAATTCTAGTATATCTACTGCTTTTATTACGTTAGATACCCCTAATTCTAGTATATCTACTGCTTTTATTACGTTAGATACCCCTAATTCTAGTATATCTAGTAATGAATGAATCACTGGAAAACGAGAAGTAGATTGAAAGCTTTACCAAAGCACGACTACAAAAAACTATGGACGTTGTGGCCAAAGCCTTCGTCAGAACAGAACAAACAAACAAAAATAGATTAACATATACACGATCGACACTACATGAAAGTATAAATTTCAACTTATCTGTGTCCTAGCATGAACGGCTATCCATGGATCAAGTATATCTAGTAGGCATATGTCAGTCCTGAAAGACTATAGAGTTGTGCCGCTGGGGAAGTACCTGGCAGAACCGCTGGTGACTGTATAGTCCGATGCGAGAGTGACAATCTCTGTCACAGTTTCCGCATCTGTAAGACGAGGCAGGTCCCGCAGTAAGGGACTGCGTTTTAAGCCTGTGCCGCTTCTCCTCAGTTTGTTGGATCAGATTGCGCTCAAAGAGCACCAGTCCGTTTCGTACATCTCTTCTCCAGGAACAACTATCTGTTGCAACTCTTTCCCACGTGTCTGGATCTATGCCAAGGGTTTTCATATCTTGTTTACACACATCCCTATATCGCATTTGGGGGTCTCTCTGTTGGCCTCTTTCCTGTGGCTAGTTCTCCGTATAGGAGATCTTTGGGAATACGTTCATCCTCCATTCGAGATACGTGGCCCAGCCACCGGAGGCGTCTCTGCTTGAGGAGGATGTGCACTGTGGTAATATCTGCTCTTTCAAGCACATGCATGTTTGTTATGTGGTCTTTCCATGATATGCCAAGGATACGTCTCAAACATCTCATATGGAAGGAATTCAACTTTCTTTCCTGTCTTGAGTACAGGGTCCAGGATTCAGACCCATAGAGTAGTGTGCTAACAACACAAGCTTTATATACTTGAACTTGTGAAAGCTCTGTTAGTCTATTATTCTCCCAAACTCTTTTAGTTAGCCTGGAAAATGTTGTGGCTGCCTTTCCAATGCGTCTGTCGATTTCTGTCTCTAATGAAAGATTATCTGATATTGTCGACCCCAAATACACAAACTCGTGGGCGACCTTCAATTCGTAATTAGAAATTTTGATTGCCGGAGGCGCACCAGCATCTTGTTCCATCACCTGTGTTTTATTTAGGCTGATGGTGAGCCCAAAGTCTTTGCAGGCGGCTGCAAAACGAGCCGTTGGAGATCTTCTGCTACATGAGAAGTCAATGCTGCATCATCTGCAAGAAGTAGTTCTCTTATGCATTTTGATCTTATTTTGGTCTTTGCCTTGAGTCTTGATGGGTTAAAACGTTTGCCATTAGATTTTGTGTGGAGGTATATGCCTTCAGTGGCAGTCCCAAATGCCTGCCTTCTTAAGAGAACGACAAAGAAGATACCAAACAGTGTAGGAGCAAGCACACAGCCCTGCTTTACTCCACTGCTGATGCTGAATGGCTGCGATGTTGAGCCGTCAAATAAAATGGTCCCCTGTATGTTTTCATGAAGTGATTTCACGAGACTAAGAAGGGTGGGTGGACATCCTATCTTTTCAAGGACCTTAAAAAAGGCCGTTTCTGCTCACGAAGTCAAATGCCTTTGTGAGGTCGATGAAGGCAATATATAATGGCTTCCTCTGTTCTTGCACTTCTCTTGGTGCTGCCGGAGTGAGAAAATCATATCGATGGTGGACTTGTTGGGTCTAAATTCGCACTGTGATTCCGGGTAGATTATTTCAGCAAGAATGTGTAACCTTTTAAGGGTTACTCGAGAAAAAATCTTGCCTGTAATGCTGAGTAGGAAAATGCCGCGATAGTTGTTGCAATCGCTTCTGTCGCCTTTGTTTTTATAAAGGGAAACAATGTTTGCGTCTTTCATATCTTGTGGTACTGATTTTTCTTTCCAGCAGAGCTGAAATATTGCATACAGTTCTGGAATGATTGTTTCTTTGCTACATTTTAAATGTTTTCAGGTGGAATACTATCTTTTCCTGGTGCCTTGCCGGATTTGAGAGTGTCTAGTACTTCGCTGATTTCTGTGAGGCATGGTTCGTAATCCAGGGCATGCATGGTGGACTGTTGATCGATGGCTTCCAGAGCTTCTTCTCCGACAATGTTCTCCACTGAGTATAGCTTTGAGTAGTGTTCTACCCAGCGATACATTTGTTTCGTTGGATCTTTAATGATTACCCCCTCTATTGATCGTAAAGGGGCCGACTTATTTTTTGATGCCCTCGCACATTCCTCTTATATTTCCAGTGTCTGCACAAGTTTGAATTTGAGCAGAGAGCTGTAGCCAGTACCTGTTCGCACAATTCTTGCCATCTTTTGCACTCTATTTCTGGCCGTTCGCAGTGCCTGCAATGTTTTCTCTGAAGGTGATGTTTTGTACACTGAGAATGCATGTCTCTGTATCTCCAGGGAGATAAATGTTAATGTAAAAATACAGAACCCTTTAATCCACCTTGATCCAACTGGACATATGGTGAAATCTCCACAATTGATGACGAAGTGAATGCAATAATCTCCAAAGCCAGCGCAGCCTTTAACAAACTGTACAAAAATGTGTGGAACAGAAATGAAATAAGCCTGCAAACAAAGCTGAAAGTCTACAAAGAAGTTGTATTATCCACACTGCTATGTGCTTGTGAAACGTGGACTGTTTATCAGCGACACGCTAGGATATTAAACCACTTCGACACAGTCTGCCTTAGGAAGCTATTGAAGATTAAATGGCAAGACAAGATCCTAGACACTGAAGTTCTAGAAAGAGCGTCCACGCCCAGTATCCACACGCTACTAATGAAGAATAACATTCGATGGACTGGTCACTTGACTCGCATGCCAGATCGCAGGCTCCCTAAACGAATTTTTTTTGGCGAGTTGTGCTGTGGTAACCGCTTCCAAGTCGACCAGAAGAAACGCTTTAAAGACACTCTGAAGATCTCACTAAAAGCTTTTGGAATTCATCACGACACTTTGGCGATTGCTGCCAAATACAGACATTTGTGGCGTACATCATTACGCAAGAGTGCAGTCACTTGTGAAGCAAACAGGACAGCAAGAGCTGTGAAAACAATGCTGGACAGAAAAACCACTGCGGGAGATCCTTCTCCTGGAACGTCAAGCATTCTTTGCACACACTGGCAAAGAACATTTCGAGCCAAAACAGGCCTTACCAGCCATCTTAGAACTTACGGCTCCAAACGTTCAAGCCCACTGGATGAAATGAATGGTCATCATCATTCTTGATGAACAAACGCCACTCTCATCTCATCTCATCTCATCGTGTTCCTCTTGTACCTTGCGGTGTCGAGGTGAAGTATAAACTTCGTGAGATTGCCCGGTTATGGGCTTCGTATATCGATATTCCCATGGATTCTGTTATTCCCTCCGTCCAACGTTTACGTGGTCGGCCTCTTCCTCTGTTTCCATCTGGTCTGTAAATCATTGCTTGTTGTGGCATGCTGTTGACTGGTAGCCTACTTGCATGGCCAAACCATTTGACTTGCTGCTTTCTAATAAAATCTAGAGCAGCTTTAACCCCCACTTTAGTCCTGATTTCTTCATTTCTGTTCTTATCTCTTCTTGATACGTTGAGTATTCTTCTCAGGAACCTCATTTCTGTTGTTGTGATTTTTCTTTTCTCTTTTTCTGTCATTGTCCAGGTTTGGCATTGGTAGCACAGAGTTGGTAGGAAGATTGTGTTGTAAAGTGCTTTCTTAGTAGTTATTGATACATGTTTGTTCTTTAGTATTGGTGCCATTTGTCCAATGAGTTGATTTGCCTTATTGCACCTATTTTCGATCTCGTCTTCTGATCTGCCATTTGATGATATTATACTTCCTAGGTACTTGAAGCTCTTTACTTGTTTCAAGGGATGTTCGTTTAGGTGAATTGTTGCTGTTTGTTCTTCTTTAGTTATAGTCATTACCTCTGTTTTGCTTGTGCTAATTTTCATGTTATGTTCCCTACACATTTCGTTTAGACTATTCATGTGGTCTTGTAATTCAGCTTCTGATTTTGCTATTAGTGCTTGGTCGTCCGCAAACAGGAGTTCTCTGATGGTTAGATTTGCAGATGGTTCTTCTTCTGTGTTCTCGTCATGCGGTATTCTTGCTGTCTCTGCTTGGCTGGTTTCTTTACATATGTTGTCTATATATGTTATGAACAAGAGAGGGGACAGGACACAACCTTGTCGTACTCCAGATCTTATGGTGAAGGGTTCTGAGTGTCCTCCAGTTGCTCTCACTATGCATTCACTGTTGTTGTATAAACTTCTACATAGGTTTGTTAGATGTGTACTCACTCCATATTGTTTAAGGATTTCCCACAGCTTGTTTCTATCTACCCTATCAAATGCCTTTTCTTGGTCGACAAAGGCTAAGTAGAGTGTTTCATTGAATTCAATTGATTTTTCTATAAGTTGTCTAAGAGCAAAAATGGCGTCTGTGCATCCTTTGTTTTTCCTAAATCCAAGCTGCGTTTCGCTTAGCTGGGGTTCTAAAGTAGTTCGTAATCTTTTTTCAAGAATTTTGCAAAATATTTTCCCAGTATGACTCAACAGTGAAATGCCTCTGTATTGTGTGCAATCTCTTTTGCTGTCTTTGTTTTTCCAAATTGGGATAATTATGGCGTTTCCCCAGTCTCGTGGTGTCTGTTGTTCTACCCAAACATGGTTGAATAGTCTATGTAGCCAAGCTGTTCCTACTTCCCTTGCTGCTTTAATTAGTTCATTTGGTATTTCATCCTGTCCTGGTGATTTATTCAATGGGGCTAATCTGATGGCTTCTATAATTTCTTCTTTTAGTACGCCACAAACACTACAAATGATATTCCTTCAATTGCTGCTACTATTACACATAACTGCCGTTACTACTATAATTAATACTGCTGATGCTGCAACTGCTGCTACTACAAATACTACTTCTACTACTAGTAGAGCTAATAGTTGTAGCAGTAGCACACTCACAACAACAACAACAACAACAACAACAACTACTACTACTACTACTACTACTACTACTACTACTACTACTACTACTACTACTACTACTACTACTACTACTACTACTACTACTACTACTACCACTACTACTTCTTCTTCTTCTACTATTCCTACAATTACTGATACAGCTGCTGCTACTAATAATTCTACTAATACGACTACTGCTACTACTACTTTAACTACAGCTACTTCTAATACTAATACTACTATCAGTACTACTATTACTGCTGTTACTTCTACTACTGCCACTTCTGCTGCAACTACTACTTCTTCTGCTGGTGCTTCTGCTACTGCTACTATTACTACTACTGCAGCTACTAATAATACTACTACCACTACTACTGCTATTAGTAGTACAATTACTGCTAGAGCGGCTACCACTGCTGCTTCTACTATTATTAACGCTTTTACTATTCTCTATCAATGATGGAAATCATAATAATTAAAAACACACGAATTACAATCACTATAGACATCATCGGTATCATAATTATTATCATCAAGGCTAATTTAATATTATTATTATTATTGTTATTATTATTATTATTATTATTATTACTATTATTACTACTATTATTATTATTAATGTTATTACAATCACAAACACTATAGACATCACTTGCACCATAATTATAATCATCAAGGCTAATTTATTATTATTAATATTATTATTACTGTGGTTATTATCATTATTATCGTTGTGATTATTATTATTATTATTATTATTATTATTATTATTATTATTATTATTATTATTGTTGGTGTTGTTGTGAAACACGTTAAAGAATTCAAATATCTTGGAAGTATGATCACAGAAGATGGCAGATTGGACAAAGAATTCAAAATCAGATGTCAAGAAGACAATTTCAAAGACATTGAACAATCACACATAATGACACTATCCAGTGCCGCCCATCGGGCACTGGAGCGCATACTATTCTTCCCCACGATGCTTGACTGCAGAAGTGGAAGATGATGATGATTATTATTATTCTTATTGTGATTATTATTATTAATATTATTATTATTATTATTATTTTGTGATCATTATGATTATTATTATTATTATTGTGATTATTATCATTATAATTGTTTCGATTATTATTACCATTATTAGTATTACTACCATTGTCATTGTGTATGTGTCATCTTCCCGCTGTTTTTTATAGTTCTTCGCGAAGTCTCATCAGTAAATATTTTCATTACAGAAAACAGATCAACCCGCAGATACACAGAATCTATTATAACACACATGTTTTGAAACATGTTTTCCTCTGAAAACTCGATGTTATTCCATGTTGTTAGTGTAATGTTGCTGCTTCAGACAAAACCTCGCTGACGTCATTTATCTGCTAACAAATGAAAAGAGGACGCACACAAAACATTTTCTGTTGTCGTCAACAGTTTCGTTCGCCTTTGTCAACATTTGTATAAATTGGGAACGCTTCAGCGTTGGTGCATTCACAACTCAGCGTTCTTGTGCCAACAGACAGGTAAGGGGACATAAATACACATTTATTTATTGTCTAGGGTGAGATAACCTGAGAACGTGTACTACCGTTCCTACCTATCTAGCAAACTATCCACTTAATTACCTGCTTACTTACCTGTATGCTTGCTTACTTGCTTGCTTGCTTACTTACTTATTTGCCCAATTTCTTACTTTCTTACTGACTTGTTTACTCACTTACTTGCTTGATAACTTACTTATTTGTTTTCTTGGTTACTTATTTACTTAACTACTTGCTTGCTTACTTATTTCCTTACTAACTTGCTTGCTTGATTGCTTACTTGACTGCTTACTTGCTTATTTGCTCACTTGCTTACTTACTCGCTTACTTGCTTGCTTATTGCTTGCTTACTTACATGTTTGCCTTCCTTCTAACTTACATGCTTACTTACTTATTTACTTCCATGCTTACATACTTACTTACTAACCTTACATATTTGCTTACTTACATGATTACTTACTTTCTTACTTTCTTACTTACTTGCTTACTTGCATGATCACTTACTTGCTTACTTGCATGTTTACTTACTCCCTTACTTACTTATCTACTTACTAACATACTAATTTGCTTACTTACATGCTTACTTACTTGCTTACTTGCATGCTTACTTACTCCCTTACTTACTTATCTACTTACTAACATACTAATTTGCTTACTTCATGCTTACTTACTTGCTTCTTACTTACGTGCCTTCTTACTTGCTTATCTAGTTATTAGGGAGTCTCTGTGGCGAAGTGGTCAAGCCGTTTGACTCGTGCTCCGTAGGTTGTGGGTTCGATTCCGGGCCGCACCCTTCGGTTTACGAGTTAAATGTTTCAGAGACTCCTGTGGGTCGTCGCTAAAAGCTACGGAGTTCGTGCTTTGTGCGACGCTTTCCGTGCTGCGGAAAGAGACCGAGCCATATGGGATAAAACCCGGTGCAATGAAGTCGACCATGTCGACTTTTAAGCGACTTTTTTTTTTTATTTAGTTACTAACTTACTTGCTTAATTATAAACCCACACAGCTAGCCATCTTTGAATTTGGTTATTTGGAAATTCCCTTCGTCATTTTATTATTTTACTGTACTAACTAATCCAATATCTATGTCCCTTTATCAGTTACAATGAATATCGATTACTGACACGAATATCCTCCTAGACAACTACCGATTAGCACATCAGTCAACTAACATACATATGTGAATTTGAAACATTATTATTATTTATTATATATATAACATACATATAACCTTGCATGCCTAATACCTTGTAGCTCTACTTATTTATAAACGTATAGTAACGTATAGTCTAACCTATCTGCAATCTTACATGCCTACCTATTATTTGCAAACATGAGGTCTTACAATCCTAGCTACACACATTATCTACTTCCATACAATCGTTGTTACTTACTCAGACAGTCCAAAGAAAGTAGTCTCAAAGCTTGTTCTAATTTCTTCATTTACGCTCCAAGTTTCACTGCCTTACAACAAAACAGGTTACGTATAACATTTCAGGACTGTCTTTCTTACATTCAATGATAGTGACTTATTGCATAAGATACTTTTCATTGTCATATATGCAAAGTTTATTTGCTATTAATCTCGGTCGTGCATCTTCTGTCTGATATTATACCTGCCCCTCGGTATTTAAACCTGTATTGGGAGTCTGCGTGGCGAAGCGGTCAAGCCGTCTGACTCGGGCTAAGAAGATTGTGGGTTCGATTCCAGGCCGCGTCCTTCGGTTCACGAGTGAATTTTTTCGAAGACTCCTGAGGGTCGTCGCTGGAGCTAAGGAGTTCGTGCTTTGTGCGATGCTTTCCCGCTGCGGAAAGAGACTGAGCCACATAGGATAACAACCTGGTGTAATGAAGAAAGTCGACCCTGTCGACTTTTAGGCGACTTTATTTAAACCTATTAGCTTGGTTAAGCATTTTCCCTTCTATTGTTATTTCACATTATGATGTCCTCTTTTTCTTTGACATCGCCATAATTTCTGCTTTCTTGATATTCAAGGAGAGTCATTTTCTGCACTCTATGTTACTATATATCTAAAAGTTCGTTTTGCTTTGTCCGTTACCAATACTGTATTGACTTTCTTTGACATAACTATAGTTTCTGGTTTCTTCATAAACACGGAAATTCTGTTTCTTGTACCGTCTGATTTCCTCTCTCTCTCTCTCTCTCTCTCTCTCTCTCTCTCTCTCTCTCTCTCTCTCTCTCTCTCTCTCTCTCTCTCTCTCATTCTCTCTTCTATCTCTCTCTCTCTCTCTCTCTCGCTCGCTCTCTCTCTCTCTCATTCTCTCTCTCATTCTCCCACATTCTATCTGTCTATGTCTATCTCTCTCTCTCTCTACCTCTCTCTCTCTCTCTCTCTCTCTCTCTCTCTCTCTCTCTCTACCTCTCTCACTCTAACCCTCTCTATCTATCTAATTACCCATCTCTATCGCTTTCTATGCCTTCAAGACATAGGAGTGGACGGACAGAACAGCAGACTTATTAGTAACTTGTACTGGGAACAAGCGGCGTCAATTGGATGCGGAAATAATTATTCGTCGCCCATTGAGATAAAAAGAGGAGTACGGCAAGAATGCGTGTTGTCCCCAAGCATAATCAACCGATACACAGAAAGAATTTTTAAGCAAGTCGAAATGACTGGAATTAACATCAATGGAAGAAGCATAAACAATCTTAGATATGCTGATGATACCGTGTTACTAGCAGAAAGTGAGCAAGAGTTACAAGACCTAGTGGAACAAGTAAACAAGCACAGTGCAGAATGTGGCTTAGATATTAACATCCAGAAACGAAATCTATGATAATTAGCAATGGAAAGGAAATGTCATCAATGAACATCACAGTAAACGGGGAGATACTAGAACAAGTAACACTTTTATCCTATCATAGGCATGTAATAACAGATTATGATGGCTAAAGTGAAATAGAAATCAAAAAGAGAATAGGAGTAGCCAAAAATGCTTTCAACGGCATAAAATCAGTATTAACATCTAGAGAGATTAACAACGCATTAAAAATGAGAATTGTCAATTGTTACATTATTGTATGGCGCTGAAGCCTGGACATTGAACAAGCAACAAGAAAGTCAAATAGATGCCCTGGAGATGTGATATACCGAAGAATATGTCGTATTTCATGGAAACAGAAACAATCAAATACAGAAGTCCTAGGAAAACTGGCAATGAAAAGAGAGTTGATGAAATAAATAAAAAGGAGGCAAGTGAAATATTTCGGCCACGTTAAAAGACATAACACTCTTATAAAAACCATACATGAGGGCAAGGTTGAGGGCAAGCGAGCAAGAGGTAGACAGCGATACAAGTGGTAAGATAACATCAAGAGATGCACGAACATCAGTCTGACGGAATGTACAGTCAAGGTGAGAGGCAGACGGTGTTGGAGATTAATTGCAGCCAACCTGCATTGTGGAGACGGCGCCTAATTGATTGATTGATCTCTTTCTATCTTTCATCTCTCTCTCTCTCTCAAACATTATCTCTCTCTCTCTCTCTCTCTCTCTCTCTCTCTCTCTCTCTCTCTCTCTCTCTCTCTCTCTCTCTCTCTCTCTCTCTCTCTCTCTCTCTCTCGCTCACTAAATATATATGGTGTTACTTGTCGGACAGATTGATGAATTCAACCTCAATAAGTAGAACAATAATTCCCGCTGTCAACTATTCCTTCCTCAGGTATCCTAGACATTTCATCCCTGCAACATTCGAGATGAGGAGCCAGGTTATTGTCCTCTGCATTGCTAGCTGCTTGGTCCTGCAGGCGGCTCAGACCCTCGCTCGTGGAGCTTACAAAGTCAGCCGAGAAGAGGAACAAGCAAAGAGAGACGAAATTGAAAACACCATATATGGGTTAAGCACAGACTGCCGTGACGTCGTCAAGTCACAAAGAACCGGACGTGAAACTATTGAAGAGGGTTGCGAGAAAGTTAGAAACGCAGAAAAGGAACTCGGGAGTATAGGCTGTACTCCTGAAGAATATAAAAGATTATACAAAGCAGTCTGCCTTTTCAGGAATAAACCAATCCATTAATTGACACGTGATGGCAAATGATATTTAAATCACGAGTATTTATGTATTCTGTAACCATGAAACTTGCATTTAGTTAATCTATATATATATATATATTGGATGTTCAGCACCAGTGGCTTTTCTCTAGCAACACGAGATCTGCTCCAGGGTTTATGTTTATCACAGTAGTTCATTCATTCATTCATTCATTCAGTAGCATGTTCTTTGCAGAACCTCACTCCCATAACAACCTTCCGGAAAACCTCTCGATCATAAGCAAGATGTCCAGCGACTGATACACCCATCTGGAGATCATCCGCCACATCCTACACCCATCTTCTCTTTGGCCTTCCACTTCCTCTCTTCCCAGGCATATACCTCTCCATTATTGTCCTCTCCAAACTTTCGTGACGTTTCAAGTGACCAACATATTTCAATTTTCTTTGTTTTATCGTTTTTAATAGCCAACCTTCTTCAATATTCAGCTCTTGAAGTATTGATGCATTTGTTCTTTTCTTTACCCAAGATATTCTTAGAACTCGTCTATAACATTTATATTCAAAGGCATTTATGCGCTGTTCAGCTTGTTTAGTAAGTGTCCAGGTCTCACAGGCGTATGTTGCAATGGGAAAGATGCATGCTCTTAAAAATCTAATTTTTGTAGTTCTGTCTGTCCCATTCCATAATTTATTCAGTTGTTTTAGTCTTTGAAGAGCAATTGATAGTCGTCGTTTAATTTCTTTCATTGTGTCACCGTTGTTGGTAATCAATGACCCAAGATATTCAAAATTTTCCACCACCTCCAATTTTTCCTCATTAACATATATTTCTTTCTCCATAGTGGTTTTATCTGTATGCATTATCTTTGTTTTTGCAATGTTAAGATACAAGTTGTGATTTTCACTATTCAATTGGGTTGAGGCTATAAGGTTTTCTATACCAGTCTGTGTTGTGGATAGCAATACTGTTTTATCATCTTACCGAATCTCTGGTATGTCAAGACCACCGATATTTAGAACATCATATAGCTCCCTGTTTATAGCATCTCTTACATTTCTCATTATATTTTCGGCGTACAGGTTAAACAAATAGGGGGACAGCACACATCCTTGACGGACTCCTTGCTTGATGTCAACCCTATCTGATGTCTCGCCATCTATTCTAACCGCTGCTTGTTGGTCTAGATAGAGCATTCACAGTAGTTATTAACATTAATTTATTGCATATTTTTTAGTAATGTGTGCTTTTATTTAAATAAACTGTAATGAAATAATTAAAGCTTGTAAGGACACGGAATAGAAACAAAGAACTCTTTTAGTCAAGGAGCACACTTCAATGAACATTTGCTACCTCCCTGGCCTCGTTGACAGTTCATGAACTTTGATGTTTATAGATATACAGCACGTTTGTTCAGTTGCATCCTATGTTCTTATTCACATTGGAAAATGGATTGCCCTATTAAACACCCGAGAAGAAACTGCCAACTTACAAATATCAGTGCCAGCCATTAGGCACTGGATCCTCAACTATTATTTACCCACAACGCTTGACAGCAAAAGAGCAAGATGACTTTGGTGATGATGATTACAATCATTGTTAATGAAGAATTGTTAACAAATTTCAAGCCATGTTGGCATTGAGAAACTTATATTAATGATGATATTTGTGTGTCACTTTCTTGCCTTCTAATTTTGCTCACCAACAACCAACATTATATAAAGATTACTCAGGTGTGAAATAAATTATGTTTGCCAATGTATAACATCCCAGCTTCATTTTGTTTCTTGTATTTGTTGTTGTATGCTTTGTGATATTCTGCAGATAGACTGCCCAAAATATGAAATATTTAGGTAAACCTTCTGACCTATAGGAACAACAGTGAAAGGTAAACTATACTGACCCTTAAGTGAATTAACAACAAGACACAGTGACGTTTATGTTTCTCAACATAGTCTGTCAGCCTCTATGACCACACAGCTCTGATACGTGTGCTCTCCATTTATATTATATTTACTTTATATTGCTTTGGTGTTTGTCGAGTTATCATAAATTCTGTCTTTTCGATGTTGATCTTCAAATCAACAACCAAAACTCTTACTTTAGCTACAGCTACTGGAACTTCAACTATAACAACTCTTACTTTAGCTACAGCTACTGGAACTTCAACTACAACAATTCTTACTTTAGCTACAGCTACTGGAACTTCAGTTACAACAGCTCTTACTTTAGCTACAGCTACTGGAACTTCAACTACAACTATTACTTTAGCAACAGCTACTGGAACTTCAACTACAACAACTATTACTTTAGTAACAGCTACTGGAACTTCAACTAGAACTATTACTTTAGCTACAGCTACTGGAACTTCAACTACAACTATTACTTTAGCTACAGCTACAGGCACTTCTCGTAATCCCGTATACCCGGGTTCGAAACACAGCGGCGCTGGCTTTTCGTAAAGGGTATAGGTGCCGGTCGTTCAGAAAGCAATGGCAAACTACTAAACGTAACATTTGCCCAGGAATCATGAATAGCCACACTTCTGGGGTTGACTGCTACGTCCTGTGATGGACATGCCACTAAATGTGCTTACAGGCACTTCAACTACTAACACTCAGTCTGTCGCTACAGTTACTGGCACTTCAACTTCTACAACTCTTACTGTAGCTACAGCTGCTGGAACTTCAACTACAACAACTCTTATTTTAGCTACATCTGCTAGAATTTCAACTACTGCAACTCTTACTTTTTTCCGCATATTCTTTACATGACATTGCAGTCAACACCAGCATTGTTCAGCTGCTATTGATGTCTTGGCAAGTTTTACGTTCAGTAGTTTGCCATTGCTTTCTGAACGACCGGCTCACATACCTCCGTAAGTAACCAACGCGACGCGAGCCGCTGCTGAATCTCGCTCAGCTGTGTTTACTCCTACTTCAGCTAACGTTTGTGATATAATTCTCACCACCGTCAAAAGTACAATTAACATTTCATCCACTACAAACTCATTTTACGACAACACGAACCAACAACGACATTGTGCCGAAGACAAGATGAAAGAAGGCTTTGGATTGGCTGTGATGTCACAAGCCCCAGCAGGACGGAACTGGAATAAATACGGCATGCCGGCGGGAAAACGGTCTGTTTACATCAACCCACGCACGGGACAGAAGATCATATGTGTATGAAGGAATGATCGCATCTCAGAATCAAATTCATAATCTGATTCATAAAAAGGAGGAAAGCATCAGCCTACATCACATTTGGAAAACCGGATCCAAACTATATCCTGAAACCTGTCAACGAAGTGTTTTGAAGCCATTCAATCAACATGAAGGTAGTGGCTAGGTACAGCTAGATCCAGACCTGATTTTTTTAATGTAGCACTGTAGTATATTCTGAAGGGACTGGGTTCACTGCTGTGCCTCACCCATATTCTAATTTTAGAAGTTGGGCCCCATCCTCTTCCAATATATAAATAAACCAAGAATACGACCCTTGATCTTTTACAGACTCATTTTTTGTTGTTTTGTCTAGGAGTAAGTGGTCCTCTTATTGGGAAAACAATGAACAAATAGATCTGACTATGCCCCTTTCACCTGTAATATAATAGCTCTCGAACCCCCATTCAGTCTGTGAAAATATCTAAGAAGATTTCCTCAGGGTGAACCAGGTGCAAGGAAACATGGGTCATGAACAGTTAAAAGATCCAGAGTCTCCTCTTTACCCTTTTGTTATAGAATTAATTTTTTTAAGTTAGTTTGTCAGATAATTAATTATTTCACAAACAATTAAAAATATTGATGACTTGTCCACACAAATAAGACAGAGGTTTCAACAGATAGGATGGACTGTAATGAAATTATGAACTTCAATAACAGTGTATAAATTTATTGACTGGCCTGATTTTCTTTTGGCCTATTGATTGATCATTACACATGTTGGTACATCAGTTCAGGGTGATAGTTACACATGTGGCAATGCAAATCATGGTCAAAAATCAGTCAGTATCAATAAAGCATAATAATCAAAATGATCACAATGTCTTTTAGAAAAGCATCTTTATGTGAGACTAAAGTTTTCTAATCTTTTTTAGTTGGAGTGAGTTGAGCCTGGGTCCATCGACTGCTGGATCCCATTCAGTATGTGCCAAAGCTATTCTGAAGGCTTCTCATTCTCTGGTCAGGACCTGAGGTCTCTACCATCTCATGTTTCGGACATCTTCTTTCATCTGACTCCCTCTTCTGGTCTGGTTTCCACCGTGGACATCACTGTTTTAAAATTTACAGAGGTATGTACAATCCTACCAAAGTAATTTTTGCAGCATGCCATAAGTATGAGAACAATATATAGAAAGAATAAGATCAGAAGAAGTGATGTTGTGTTAATTTGTGTGGGGTCAGACATAATTTCACTGCATGCACCTGTCATCCACTGGTACCTGCTGTATGTATTCTCTCAGTGTACATTTGGTTCATTGAGAAGTGTACAATCAGACATAGATAAGAGTGAGGATGTGTTGTTCCTTGGGTCATTGAAGTCAAGCAAATAATGCAAGATCAAGACAAGGACAAGAGGCATTTTTACACATGACATACATTACATCTTCATCATCTCCTTCAGTGTTGCCTGGTGTGTTTAAATGTTCATCTGTACCTCCCAAATCAACTATTTGTCTTCTTCTTCCCATTATAAATCATGTTCTTGTTCCTGTTGTTGTTGTGGTGTTGAGTGGAGTGCTGTGTTGAGTATTGTGTTGAGTTAACTTCTGTTGTGTGGGGTTTTCATAGTTTGCACCATTTCCCCCTCCATCGTCAGTAGTTAATATGAGTTTAACTCATCAAGTGTGTTATTGTTATGCATGTCTGTCATACATAATTTATGATGTGTATTTGATAACAAAGTAATCTATGCAAGATCATGACAACAATCCATTAGTAAAAAGATTATTACTTAAAGTACCTCTCCTAATTCCCTCCTTCTCTTCGTCTTCATTTTATTCTACCACTACTATCACCAGTGCACATCATGTCCATTCTGTTGGCGATCACTATTTGACAATAGACCGAAGTTTTATTCACCTTGTGGTCTCGACAGATTAACCAGGCCGTCTGTCACAATGGCGTCTTGTGAAGCGTATCCTGTTTCTAGGCAATGCGTTTAGTGAGTGCTTTGACTAATTAAAAACTGTCACCCAAATACAATCAATTACTATCAACTACTATTATTTCAATGCGTAAAGAGGAAAGAAAAGATATAATCCATCTCTCAGCTCCTTAAATTGCAAATAGACAGAAATATGTACGTTTTCAAGTTAGGCAGTAGTTAATGTGCTCAAACTGACTTGTCTGCAGAAAGCAATTTAAAGTGGTTTTTGATGCAATGCATTAACGTGCGTTTGAATTTTCACCTCAAACATTTTCCTGTGATAGATTGATGTAGTATGCACATAGAAAAGTAATATCAGAGTTTGCAGTTTTGAGAAAGTTTGAGATGTCGGTTTCGCCGGGGAAAAAGGCTCAGTGTAGCTAGAAGTAGCAGTCGTCAATTTTACACTTCAGAGATTTATTTTATCACTAATACACTTAATTTTTACGCACAACACTGGATACCTCCGCTGCACATGTTTGGGTATCACACTGATATGAGGATTGTCAAGCTTACCTCAGGTTTTGAATCAAACTACAGTCATTGCACTCAGAAAGGACAGGTCACACAAACTATCTGACCGTTCGTCAGGGCTTAAGAAGTAGGAATGCGCGGGTTTTGACAAAAGGGACGCTCACTTGGGCCAAATTTAAATCACGTGACCTCTTCCTACCACTAGTTTTCGTAGTTGTAGACGCTGTAATTTCTATTAATAGATGACATCCGTCTATCCAATGTGTCAACTTGTGTTTGATTCTCAATTGTGCGTTCAAGTGTGTGAGTTCTCTTGTTCGTGGTGCGAAATTTTTGACGCACTGTATAATGATGGTTGGTGAATATGTCAGAAGCACCTTGTTGAGTGAGCAACTTGTTGAGTGAAGCATCCTGATAGAGTGAACACGTCATTCGAGTGATGCCCTTGATAGAGTAGTGCAGAAAGCTATTCACCCATGCAGGACAGGTAACATATAACTTATCCTTGAACCTGAAAGGGGATGTCTAGAGCCAATCTTCTGCTCAGACCTGGACCAGATCAACACTAAGAATAAATAACATAAATATAGTCATTGAATGATTGTCACAGGGATCCACAAATCTGGAAGTGGAGAAACCGGAGTGTATAAAGTTGTTGTTGTTTTTTCTTCAGATTACACACATGCCAGTAGAAGATTAGCAGTACATGAAATTGAAAGATATATATATATATATATATATATATATATATATATATATATATATATATATATATATATATATATATATATATATATATATATATATATATATATATATATATATATATATTATATATATTATATATATATATTATATATATATATATATATATAATATATATATATATATATATATATATATATATATATATATATATATACTAGCTGACCCGGCCCGGCTTCGCCCAGGCCCTGGAGGGGATCTATCTATCTATCAGTCTGTCTGTCTGCTTGTTTGTCTGTCTGTCTGTCTGGCTGACCCGGCCCGGCTTCACCCAGTCCCTGGTGGGGAGCATCTAATTTAATTCATATAAGTAGTCATATAAGCTCTCCCGTTCCCGACTATCTGTCTGTCTGTCTGTCTGACCCGGCCCGGCTTCACCCAGTCCCTGGTGGGGAGCATCTCATTTAATTCATATAGTAGTCATATAAGCTCCCGTTCCCGACTATCTGTCTGTCTGTCTGTCTGAGCCGGCCTGGCTTCACCCAGTCCCTGGTGGGGAGCATGTCATTTAATTCATATAAGTAGTCAAATAAGCTCCCGTTCCCGACTATCTGTCTGTCTATCTATCTGACCCGGCGTGGTTTCGCCCAGCTCCTGGCGCACAGTAACTTAAAAGAATGTCCTTCCACACACCATCCATTATTTTTAATGAATACTATTTTTTAATCACAGACATGACAGTTGATAACTTCTTTAAGCAGAAAAAGATGGGTTACAATGTTATGCATTATGCATTATTTTTATGAACATTTGAAAATGCCTTAAAGATTATATCATTATTTATTATAACTCATGTGCCTGAAAATAACTATAGACAAAGAGTTTAACAATAGTGCAAGTAAGTCCAATAATGTGACTATAAAGTATATAGAAATGTTATTAAAAGTTATGCCCCTTGAAATAACTTTTCTAGAGTGAAGTCCCCCTGCTATATAGAAATTATATAATGAAAAATGAAATATTAAATGTTATTAAGTAAGTAGAGGTTTTTACACTAAGACACTATTACAGTCTGTTGCACGGGAATGAAAGGAAGACGTGTAGAAAATTTCATCTCAATCGGATGTACCGTTATCGAACCCATCCAGTACATAGCTACATACACACCCAAATACATTATGTTTTATATATATATATATATATATATATATATATATATATATATATATATATATATATATATATATATATATATATATATATATATATATATCTGGTGATATAAATATTATATTTGGCACATCAATGATGTACAGTTATAGATATATGTATATGACCTTGGTGTATTGAATGGGATTGTATTTTTTTTTTTAAATGTAAGGTTCAATAACCCAATTTATGTTTATTAAATCATAAAAATGAGGTCATGTCATAAATTGAGTGTTTTTCTTGTCGTAGTAAAATTGTTTTCATTAACAACCCTAGATTAATAATTATTTATTTGGGAGAGGAGAGGCAAGGAACAACCAAAAGGATAGTTTGGGTATTCAGAGACAACTTTGTATTTGTTTCCTGGAGGTAGTCCCTGGTTCTCCGAAACTCTATTTATGGTCTCTAGACTGAGCCAGTAACAGCTAAATTAATTATAACGGGCAGGATTACATTGAGAAAGAGGAACTTAGTATCCTTTATCTCTTTGGGGTTGACCCAACAACCATGCATCCGACAACGTTGATGGAACTTCAACTACCACACCTTTTACTTTAGCAACAGCTACTGGAACTTCAACTGCTACAACTCTTACTTTAGCTAAAGCTACTGGAACTTCAACTAAACCAACTCTTACTTTATCTCCAGCTGCTGGCACTTTATGTACTACAAATGTTACATTAGCTACAGCTACTGGAACTTCAGCTACTACAACTCTTACTTTAGCTAAAGCTAATAAAGATTAACTACTCCAGGGTGACCAACAAAAACGAAACCAACAAATCTGTGAATAAACCAGGGCATCATTGGGACGACGCAAAGGATTGGAACAAGTTCAACAGGGCTTCCAGCAAGACGGGCGCCACCCCACACACATCAAATGACTCTCTTTCCTTACTGAAAGAGCGATTTCAGGGGAGAATGATCAGCATGAAGTGTGACTTGGAGAGGGCATGGCATTCACTGTAAATTTTAACTACTGCAACTCTTTTTTTTAGCCAACGTTACCGGCACTTCAACTACTACAACTCTTACTTTAGCTACGACTAGTAGAACTTCAACTACAACAACTTTTACTTTAGCTACAACTACTGGCACTTCAACTACTACATCTCTTACTTTAGCTACAACTACTGGCACTTCAACGTCTATATCTCTTACTTTAGCCACAACTACTGGCACTTCAACTACTACATCTCTTACTTTAGCTACAACTACTGCCACTTCTACTTCTACATCTATTACTTTAAAAAGAGTAACTGGCACTTCAACTACTGCACCTATTACTTTAACTAGGCACTTCAACTAATACAGCTATTACTGAAGCTATAGCTACTGGAACTACAACTATTACAACTCTTACTTTAACCAACGTTACTGGAACTTCAGTTACCACAACTCTTACTGTAACTACAGCTACTATCGTGTTAGCTACTACAGCTCTTACTTAAGCTAACGCTACGGTACTTTGATTTATACCACTTTTACTTAAGCTACAGCTACTAGGCACTTCAACTACTACAACTCTTACTGTAGATATGCTTACTATATGTTATCCTCGACGAGACTAGAGTGGGATCATGTCGCATGAGAAACAAACGGTCTCCACATTTCAGCCCAAACTTGGTGTCGTGCCGAGGTATAACCCCATCCCTAGTATTACTGCCACGGCTTGTAGTTGTTTTGAATTTTCGTAGTACAGTGTAGTAAACTATCGTCTATCGAGACGGCAATGTGTGTGTGAGTGAGTGGGTGGGTGGGTGGGTGGGTGGGTGGGTGGGTGAGTTAGTGAGTGAGTGAGTGAGTGAGTGAGTGAGTGAGTGAGTGAGTGAGTGAGTGAGTGAGTGAGTGAGTGAGCACATAATTACAAATTATAGCTAATTTTAGTATAACTCTGTTTTTATTACTTTAGCTACCACTAATTGTAGTATAACTGCTGCTTGTGTTACGTTAGCTACCACAGTTCTTCTGCGTAGTCATATACCATAACTTTAGGACATCTCTGCAGCTGAGCAGAGCAGGGCACACTTGTCCTGACAGTCGGAAATGGCTGTCAAAGGCAGAGGTAAAAGACCACCTTGTGGATATGGAATGCAAGGGACAACCAAAACATTATCTTCCCAAGATGTTATAGCAGCACAAATTTCAGAGATAGTGAACGAAGTTAATGGCTGTCTTTGGACATCCTCGTCCAGTTGGGACAATCATGAGCCACAGGTGACACCAGACCGTCATCCAGCTACTGGTGGCAAAACCATAACTAAACTAAATAAATTTTGTGAAGGAACGTGGAATGTTAGGACATTAAATGAACTGGGAAAGTTGAAAATGTTCTAAGAGAAACGGAAAGCATGAAAATGAATGTACTAGTCATAAGGGATCTGGCAAAATTATAGCCGACAAATACACAATAATTTATTCGGGGGGGGGGGGGGGGGGGGGGGGGGGGGGAGGGGGAACACACATGAAAAAGGTGTATGAATAACATTTGATGAAACAACAACTAAATCGATTACTGGATGCTGGTGTATTTCAAACAGAGTAATAATGATCAAAATCAAATGCAAACCAATAGATATAAATATTATGCAACAATATGCACCAACAACAAGCAGTAGTGTTGAAGAAATACAACACTATTACTTAAGAAGTAGAAAGGGCGATAGCTCAAATTGGATCACAAGAAATAAAAATAATACTGGAGAGATTTTAATGCTAAAGTAGGAAAGGGAAAAATAGAGGATATAGTGGGGAATTATAATTTAGGTACACAAAATGAAAGAGGAGAGAATCTAATAGAATGGGCAAATATTAATGATATGATAATTGGAAACACATGGTTTAAACACCATAAAAGACGACTATACACATGGAAATTCCCTGATAAGAAAATCAATCAATCAATCGTGTGCCATGCCGGAAAGTGTGGGCTGTCATGACTCGCCATTTCACTTGATCACCAGAGTCGTGGATCAGCTCAGTGTTCCTGTCTCGACCATTCTATATGACCAAGCCATCCAGGTATTTACTTCTTGATCTTCCCCTTAGTCTGTTCCCTTTGATCTTGCCAGTTGTCACCAAGTTCTCCAATTAATTTCTTCTCATAACATGTCCAACATATTTTGACTGTCTACGTCTAATTTCTCTAATCAATTTACGATTTTTATTTGTCTCCTGAATTACTTGCTCATTGGATTTTTTCTGTCTGTCCATTGTATTCTTTGCATTCTCCTCATGAACCACATTTATGCAGCCATCAGATGTCTTTAGGCGAATCATAATGAACTAGGCACTTCTAAAGAAGGTAGTTTATCGTTGCGTTCCTTCCTGGCAGTGACCGTACTGGCCGGGTGACCGCAGCCATTGTCCCAATAAAGAGATCTTCTGCCTACCGTAGCAAAATTTAAGAACATAACCAACAACTATCTGTCGGCTGCCCTCAAAATTGCATCCACCATCTGCCTTCCGTGGCTTCTTTTGAACACTTCCAATAAACGCATACGAAATAACACCATATAATCCATAGGAAAACACTAAAAACAGCGTCTTCCGAAGAATGAACGCGTTAAGCCATCGCCATTTTACCGGAAACAAATACACAACAAAATTGACTACATACTTATTAATAAAAGATTTAGAAATGCGTTAATTAATGTAAAGACACTGCCTGGTGCTGACTGTAATAGTGATCATGTACCACTATTTGGACAAATAAAAGTAAGATTAACGAGAGGGACAAAAATTTAAGAACTTGAGAATTAATAAAGAAGTTCTGAAAGTAGATGAAGAAAATCAAGAAACATACAGAGTGACTGTGAAAAATAGGGACAAAGCAATACTTAAAATACAGAGAATAAATGAACAAAGGGAAATGTTAAGGGACTCCATGCATCAAACTAGCAAAGAAATATTATGGAGAGAAGCTAAAAAGCTAAGAAAACATGGATGAATGAAGATATCTTAATGATTATGGCCAAAAGGAAGCAGAATACAACTGACAAACAAGACTATGCTAAGATAAATAAAGAAATAAGAGATAAATGTGTAACGGCAAATAGAAAGTTGGTTAAGCGAGCAATGCAAAGAAAATTGAATTAAATTCCATTAATGATACAAAAATATGCACAGACAAATCAGTGAGCTCACATGGAGAAAAATAACAATAAATACAGGGTGTTTGAAATCAAAAACAGGAATGATATTATTGGAGGAAGGTGCTATAATGAAGAGGTGGAAAGAGTATATTATATGATGGAGAAAGGGAAGGAAGAATTAACAGAAGAAAGTAACTTAGAAGGCAAACCTATTCTAAAAGAAGACGTAGCTAACACTATGAAAAATATGAAGCCAAGAAAAACAGCTGGGCCAGATGAAATAACAATAGAAGAATTAGAAGTGTTGGGAGAATTTGGAGTAGATATATGAACTAAAATATTGAATGATATTTACAGCAGTGGATATTTACCCAGTGATATGCTGAAATCTGTATTTATAGCTATACCAATAAGACCAGGAGCAATTGAATGAGAAGATGTTCGTACAATTAACCTCATAAACCATGTCACTAAGCTTCTACTCAGATTTATAATGAGAAGAAGAAGAAAGAAAATAAAACTGGAAATTAGTGAAGAACAGTATGGTTTTGTGGAAGGAAAGGGTACAAACAATGCGATATATATATATATATATATATATATATATATATATATATATATATATATATATATATATATATATATATATATATATAATATATATATATATATATCTATATATATATATATATATATATATATATATATACAATAAGGCAACTGGGGCTGATGGAATTGCTGCTGAATTTATAAAGGTGGGTAGCCATGCATTACATCTAAAGTTATACGAACTAATAATAAAAAATCTGAGGACTGAAGAATTACCCCATGACTGGAAAGAGTCATTATTGATACCTATCTTTAAGAAAGGAGACAAGTTCCAGTGTGAAAATTATAGAGGAATATCACTACTGTCCATAAGCTATAAGATACTATCCGCAGTATTACTAAATAGACTAAAACCATATTCAGAATACATATTAGGTGATTACCAGGCGGGTTTTAGACAAAACAGATCAACAATAGATCAGATATTTATCTTACGACAAATAGCCGAGAAAAATTGGGAACATAAAAGAGATATCCATAACATTTTTGTGGATTTTAAAAAGGCTTATGATAGTGTCCATAGGAATAGTCTATGGAATGCTATGCAGGAATTTGGAATACCAAGGAAGTTAATCAACATGACCAGACTATGCATGGAAGATATTTATAATATAATAACATATAAAGGCAGGAAATCAGACCCCTTCCAAATAACATCTGGCTTGAAACAGGGTGATGCACTATCGCCGCTACTCTTCAATCTGGCTCTAGAGAAAGTTGTAAGGAAGATCAAGGAGGAATGTGATATTGGAGGAACATCCAAGCTGCTTGGTTATGCAGATGGTATAGATATTATAGGGCAAAGTGAACAAAAGACATTGGAAATATTGACTCACTTAAAGGAAAAAGCCCAACAGATGGGGCTGGTTATCAACCAAGATAAGACAGAATATATGGTAATTTCAAGAGACGGAACGGCTATAAACTCTGGCCACATACAAATAGATAATATGATCATTAAAAGAACGGAAACGTACAAATACCTGGGTACAATCTTCAACTGCTCCAATATCATAAGGGAAGAAATACAAATTAGAATCAATTCTGGAAATAAGATATACTATGCACTACAACATCTACTAAAATCAAATGCGTTATCTCGTAACACCAAGATCACAATATACAAAACGCTGATCAGACCAGTTGTGCTGTATGGCTCTGACACCTGGAGTACAACGAAAGGAGATGAAGCCTTGCTACAAACCTTTGAGAACAAAGTTCTAAGACGCATCTTTGGACCCATTAGGGATACACAAAGTGGAGAGTGGAAAAGAAGAAGTAACAAAGACATTTATGATCTGTTTAAGTCCCCGCTAATCAATGGTATCATAAAGGCTAATAGACTACAATGGCTGGGGCATATAGAAAGAATGGAAGATAGTAGGGAAACAAAACTCGCTTACACTCAGGAAATAAATGACCGTAGACCCCGAGGTAGACCAAGAAGACGGTGGAGAGATAATATATATACAGACCTACAAGCACTTGGAATCAGCGACTGGCAAGAGAAGGCCAACCAGAGAGACGAATGGAGACGGATTGTATCTGCAGCAAAGAACCTCAATGGCTCGGAACGCTGAAGAAGAAGAAAAAGAAGAAGATATAGAGACACAGAAAGACATATATTTGTGCTTCATAGATTATACTAAAGCATTTTATAAAGTAAAACATTATGAACTAATTAAAATGTTGGAAGATATCAACACTGATGGGAAAGATTTAAGAATAATAAAGAACAATTAAATTGGGAAATAAAGAGGGTAGTTACGAACAGATAACGCTAGGAGTACGACAGGGGTGTGTCTTGTTACCGGATCTCTTCTCCATCTGTAGCGAAGTAATAATGAGAGATATCAAAGAGAAGCCATGAATACTAATCGGAGGTTATAATATAAACAATATATGCTATACAGATTGCACAGTATTGGTGACGGATAATGCAACAGACCTACAACAATTGTTGCACATTGTAGTAATAGAGAGTGCAAAGAAAGGATTCTCCTTGAATATCAAGAAAACAGTAACAATGGTGATATCAAAGAAAATGGTGACACCAAAATGTGACATAGAAATAGAAGGGAAAATTCTTAACCAAATGGATAATTTTAAATACCTAGGGGCATTTATAACATCAGATGGAAGATGAACAACCGAGATTAAGAGCAGAATAGGGCAGGCAAAAGCGGCATTTCAGAAAATGAAGAGTATCTTATGCAATAAGTCACTGTCAATGAATGTAAGAGATAGAGTGCTGAAATGCTATATAGAACCAGTTTTGCTGTATGGCAGTGAATCTTGAAATGTAAATGAAGAAATTAAGAAGAAATTAGAAGCAACAGAGACGAATATTGCAAATTCCTTGGACTGCCGGAGTAACTAACAACGAATGCCTGAAAGAGGCTAATGAAACTAGAACACTATATACAACAATAAGAAAGAGACAAACAGTTTTCTTTGATCATGTGATGAGAGAGAGAGAGAGAGAGAGAGAGAGAGAGAGAGAGAGAGAGAGAGAGAGAGAGAGAGAGAGAGAGAGATTGAAGAACATCGTGACAACCGGAAAGATAGAGGGGAAGAGAGGCAGAGGCAGACCAAGAGAAATGATGCTGGATGGATTGAGACGGTGGCATGGAGGGATATCATCAGCAGAGCTGATCCAGAACACCAAAGACCGAGATCTGTGGAGAGCCATGAACGCTACGTCAGCTGACAGGGCACTTGATGATGATAACCACAATTCTATTATTATGAGTACTGCTTTTATTACGTTATCTACCACAATTCTAGTATAACTACTACTTGTATTATGTTAGCTACCACAATTCTAGTATAACTACTACTTGTATTATGTTAGGTACCACAATTCTAGTATAACTACTACTTGTATTATGTTAGGTACCACAATTCTAGTATAACTACTACTTGTATTATGTTAGCTACCACAATTCTAGTATAACTACTACTTGTATTATGTTAGCTACCACAATTCTAGTATAACTACTACTTGTATTATGTTAGGTACCACAATTCTAGTATAACTACTACTTGTATTATGTTATCTACCACAATTCTAGTATAACTACTACTTGTATTATGTTAGCTACCACAATTCTAGTATAACTACTACTTGTATTATGTTAGCTACCACAAGTCTAGTATAACTACTACTTGTATTATGTTAGCTACCACAATTCTAGTATTACTACTACTTGTATTACGTTAGCTACCACTAATTCTAGTATAACTACTACTTGTATTATGTTAGGTACCACAGATTCTACTTACTTGTATTTAGGTACCACAATTCTGTATAACTACTACTTGTATTATGTTAGCTACCACTAATTCTAGTATAACTACTACTTGTATTATGTTATCTACCACAATTCTAGTATAACTACTACTTGTATTATGTTAGCTACCACAATTCTAGTATAACTACTACTTGTATTATGTTAGCTACCACAATTCTAGTATAACTACTACTTGTATTATGTTAGGTACCACAATTCTAGTATAACTACTACTTGTATTATGTTATCTACCACAATTCTAGTATAACTACTACTTGTATTATGTTAGGCTACCACAATTCTAGTATAAACTACTACTTGTATTATGTTAGGTACCCACAATTCTAGTATAACTACTACTTGTATTATGTTTATCTACCACAATTATAGTATAACTACTACTTGTATTTATGTTAGGCTACCACAATTCTAGTATAACTACTACTTGTATTATGTTATCTACCACAATTCTAGTATAACTACTACTTGTATTATGTTATCTACCACAATTCTAGTATAACTACTACTTGTATTATGTTAGCTACCACAATTCTAGTATAACTACTACTTGTATTATGTTAGCTACCACAATTCTAGTATAAACTACTACTTGTATTATGTTATCTACCACAATTCTAGTATAACTACTACTTGTATTATGTTATCGTACCACAATTCTATGTATAACTACTACTTGTATTATGTTAGGTACCACAATTCTAGTATAACTACTACTTGTATTATGTTAGGTACCACAATTCTAGTATAACTACTACTTGTATTATGTTAGCTACCACAATTCTAGTATAACTACTACTTGTATTATGTTAGCTACCACAATTCTAGTATAACTACTACTTGTATTATGTTATCTACCACAATTCTAGTATAACTACTACTTGTATTATGTTAGGTACCACAATTCTAGTATAACTACTACTTGTATTATGTTAGGTACCACAATTCTAGTATAACTACTACTTGTATTATGTTAGCTACCACAATTCTAGTATAACTACTACTTGTATTATGTTAGGTACCACAATTCTAGTATAACTACTACTTGTATTATGTTAGCTACCACAATTCTAGTATAACTACTACTTGTATTATGTTAGCTACCACAATTCTAGTATAACTACTACTTGTATTATGTTAGCTACCACAATTCTAGTATAACTACTACTTGTATTATGTTAGCTACCACTAAGCACTAATTCTAGTATTACTACTGCTGTTTTTACGTTAGCTACCACTAATTCTAGTATAACTACTGCTTTTTTTACGCTAGCTATCACTAATTGTAGTATAACTAGTTCTTTTATTAGGTTAGATACCACTAATTCTAATATAACTACTGCTTTTATCACTTTAGCTATCACTAATAATAGTATAAGTACTACTACTTTATTACTTTACCTATCAATACTTCTAGTACAATAACTGTTACTACTATTCTTACTTTAACCACCATAGTTACTACTACTGGGAAGTCGAGCGGCTAGCAATCTTGACTTGATGTTCGGTGGCCAAAAGTTCGAATCAATCTGAGTTGCATCATCTTTAATTTACTTGACCTCACAGCGCCACCCAGCTTAACATGAGTATCAAGAAGCTGTTTAGGAAATCAAGGCTGCCCACGTGATATTGACGTTATCAATCATCAGCTGCTAATTGGTGTTTACACATATAAAGATTACACCATACCCATTTGGATCAAGGCGGATTAAATGTTTTTGTGTTTACATTATCATTTCTATAAATGCCATTCTTCAACTGCTGCAACTATTACACTATAATTGACGTTACTACTACAATGAATACTGCTGTGTTGCTGCAACTGGTGCTACTACAAATATTACTACTACTACTACTACTACTACTACTACTACTACTACTACTACTACTACTACTACTACTACTACTACTACTACTACTACTACTACTACTATTACTACTATTACTACTACTACTACTTTTTTACAACTACTACTATTACTACTACTACAACTTCTACTACTACTACTACTACTACTACTACTACTACTACTACTACTACTACTACTACTACTACTACTACTACTAAGGCTATTGCTGCTACCACTACAACTAATATTCCTGTAATTGAGGATACAGGTACTACTAGCATTTTACTAACAATTATACTTATTACTACGAATACTGCTAATGCTACTACTACTTCAACTACTGCTGCTACTATTACAATTACTACTAGTAATACTACTATTACTGCTCTTGCTATTACTACTACGACTACTATTACTTCTACTACTACTACTACTGCTACTGCTACTATTACAACTACTATTACTGCTGCTGCTGCTACTACTACTACTACTACTACTACTACTACTACTACTACTGGTGCTTCTGCTGTTACTGCTACTATTACTACTACTACAACTACTACATCTACTAATACTACTACTACAGCTACTATTACTATTAGTACTACTATTTCTGTCGCTGCCACTACTAATACTAGTACTACTATTATTAGTTTTACTGCTACTACTATTGAAGCCTTTACTAATCTCTATCCATGGACGACATCCTAATAATCAAAAACACAAGCATCACAATCACTATAGACATCTTCGGCATCATAATTATAATCATCAAGGCTAATTTGTTATTATTATTATTATTATTGTGATTATTATTATTATTATTATTATTATTATTATTATTATTATTGCTGTGATCATTATTATTATTACTGTTATTATTGTTGTGATATTATTATTGTTTTGATGATGATGATGATGATGATGATGATGATGATGATGATGATGATGATGATGATGATGATGATGATGATGATGATGATGATGATGACGACGATGACGGTGACGGTGACAGTGGCGGCGGCGGCGGGGGCGGCGGCGGCGGTGTGGTGGTGGTGGTGGTGGTTTTGGTGGTGGTGATGGTGGTGGTGGTGGTGGTGGTGGTGGTGGTGGTGGTGGTGGTATGATGATGATGATGATAATGTGCCCTTGTGATCGTCATCTTCCCGCTGTTTCAATTATGCTACGCGACGTCGGATCAGTAAATATTTACAGTACAGAAATCAGATCATCCCGCAGACAGTTAGAACCCACAGACACACAGAATCTGTTACAACAAATATGTTTTGAAACATGTTTTCCTCAGAAAACTCGATGTTATTTCATGGTGTTGGTGTATTTCTACTGCTTCAAATACAACCTCGCTAGCGTCATTTATCTGCTAACAAATGAAAGTGGACGCATACAAAACATTTTCTGTTGTCGTCAACATCTCCGGTCGCTTTTGTCATTATTTGTATAAATTGGGAACGTTTTAGCGTTAGTGCATTCACAACTCTTGTTCCTACAGTCGGTAAGGGGACATAAATACACATTTATTTTGTTGTCTTTCGTGAGACACCAGAGTACGTCTATTTATCTATTACATGCCTTGCTATCTAGCAAACTATCCACTTAATTACTTGCTTAATTACTTGCCTGTTTGCTTACTTGCTTACTAAATTTGCTCACTTGATTACGTGCTTGCTTTCTTACTTATATGTTTGGCTACTTGCTTGTCTACTTCCTAACTTTCTTGCTTATTTCTTTACTCACTTAGATACTTGTTTATTAACATAGTGCTTACTTGCTTATTAACTTAGTGCTTACTTGTTTACTAACATGCTTAATTGCTTGCTAGCGTATCTCCTCACTTACTTGCTTACTTACTTGTTTGCTTTCTTGCTGGCTTGCTTACTAAATTTGCTTACTTGATTACATGCTTGCTTGTTTACTTGCTTACTTGTTTGCTTACTTTCCTGTCTACTTCCTAACTTTCCTACTGACATGTTTACTGGCGTGCTTAATTGCTTACTAACGTATTTCTTTACTTATTTTATTATTTTTTTTTATTATTTTATTATTTTCCTGCCTACTTCCTAACTTTCCTACTTATATGTTTACTCGCATGCTTAATTGCTTACTAACGTATTTCTTTACTTACGTGTTTACTCACTTACTTTACTTGCTAACTTACGTATTTTTTTTATATAGCTACTTATTTACTTACCTACTTGCTTGCTTACCTACTTCGAAGGTTGTGGGTTTGATTCCGGGCCGCACCCTTCGGTTTACGAGTTAAATGTTTCGGAGACTCCTGTGGGTCGTTGCTAAAAGCTACGGAGTTCGTGCTTTGTGTGACGCTTTCCGCGCTGCGGAAAGAGACTGAGCCATATGGGATAAAACCCGGTGCGATGAAGTCGACCTTGTCGACTTTTAAGCGACTTTTTGCTTACCTACTTGGTCACTTGCTTACCTGCCAACTCCCTTACTTGCCTGCTAATTACTTGTTTACTTTCTTGCTTACCTAATTGTTTACCTACTTACTTGCTTACTTTTTTGCTTACTAGCCTGCTTACGTGACTGCTTTTTATTTGCTCACTTGATAGCATGCTTACTCACTTACCTGCATGCCTATTATTTGCCTGCTTACTTGCTTACTTACATACTTACTTATCTGTTTACGTAACTGTTTACTTGCTTGCTTACTAATTTGCTTACTTACTTGCTTACTAACTTGCTTACTTACATGCTTACTATCTCACTTACTTGCCTGCTTACTTTCTTGTTTATTTGACTGCTTACTTGTTTATTTGCCCACTTAATTTCCTGCTTACTCGCTTAATTGCTTGCTTTTTGCTTGCTTAGTTACTTGCTTACTTACTTGCCTACCTATTTGCTTGCTTAATACTTACTTACTCAGCTGCTTACTTCCTTACTTGCTTGCTTGCTGGCAGGCTTACTATATTTGCTTAAATGATTACTTGCTTGCTCTCTTACTTACTTACTTGTTTGCTTACGTACTTGCTTGCCTACTTGACTGCTTACACGCTTATTTGCTCACTTGCTGATATGATTACTCGCTTACTTGCTTATATCATGCTTACTTATTTGCCTACTTCCTTTCTTCTTTCTTACTTGTTTACTCCCTTAGTACGTGCTTGCTAACTATTTTATTTTTCTTACTTGTTTACTTACTTACTTGACTACTTACTTATTTACTTGTTTCCTTACTTACTTGTTTACTTACTTACTTAATTGTTTACTTACTTACTTGTTTACTTACTTACGTGATTACTTACTTATTTGTTCACCTACTTACTTGTTTACGTACTTACTTGATTACTTATTTACTTGATTACCTATTTACTTGTTTACTTACTTATTTACTTGTTTATATACTTACTTGTTTACTTACTTACTTGTTAACGCACTTACTTACTTGCTTATTTGCTTTCTTACTCGTCTACTACATTTCTTTTTTATAGTTGTATATCATCTTTTCTCGTTTCATTACCTACTTCCAGACAATCGTTGTTACTTAGTCTGGCAGTCCAAAGAAAGTATTCGCACATCTTCATTGCTTCCATGCTTGTCCTAATTTGTTAATTTACGTTCCAAGGTTCACTGCCATACAACAAAACAGATTATCTATAACATTTCAGGATTGTCTTCTTTTTACATTCAATGGTAGTGACTTATTGCATAAGATATTTTTCATTGTCTTACATACAACTTTTACTTCAATTATCTTGCTTTTAATCTCTGTCATGCATATGTATTTAAACCTATTACTTTGGTTAAGCATGTTCTCTTCTATTGTTATCTCACATTTTGATGTCCTATTTTACTTTGAAATCGCCATAATTTCGATTGTCTTCTATATACATATATAAAGGTTGTTGTAGATGCTTTTGCATTTTCCGTCACCAATACTGTATTGTTTCTCTTTGACATAATTATAATTTCTGGTTTCTTCATAAACACGGATTCCATATTTTGTCTGTTTCTCTCAGTCTCTTTCTCTCTGTCTCTGTCTCTGTCTCTGTCTCTCTCTCTCTCTCTCTCTCTCTCTCTCTCTCTCTCTCTCTCTCTCTCTCTCTCTCTTGCTTACTCTCTCTGTCTGTGGGTGGGTATGGATGGGTGGCTGCATGCAGGTGTGCTTGGGTGTGTGGGTGGGTGGGGGATGTGTGGTGGGTGGGAGATGTGTGTGTGTGGGTATGGATATGATGTATGTGGGGGTGTGTTTGGGATGTGTTGGTTGGGGGATGCGTGGATGGATGGGATCATGTATGTGCCTGTGGGTATTGTGTGGTTGGGTGGTGGATGTGTGTGTGGGGGACACGCGGGTGGATATGGGATGGGTGGGTGGGTGGGGGATTTGTCTCATAACATGGTAACATGCATTGTTTATGCTTACAACATTCATTTGACAATGTTTTTTTTCCTATGTGAATGCACTATGCACTGATGAACGAAAGATGAGTGATTGGAAGGGCCGAATGTAAGACGGGCCTGCGTGCCCAATTTGATACCCTTCGAAAATAAATTGTGTTTGTTTGTTTGTTTGTTTGTCTCTCTCTCTCTCTCTCTCTCTCTCTCTCTCTCTCTCTCTCTCTCTCTCTCTCTCTCTCTCTCTCTCTCTCTCTCTCTCTCTCTCTCTCTCTCTCCGTAATTGTTTATTGGTCCATAAATCTGCAATATTTCGTGTTTACTGTCTGCCTCATTATATCAGTTACACACTTCCCCAGACATAAACAGGCTATGTGTCTATCGATCTGTTTGTCTGGTTACACAATGTGATTGCACGCATCTCTATATTTATGATTTTCGCTATCAGTCTTGTAAATGTTAATGTCGCTTTATTGTTTCCAAGTTCTTCCATTACATTTTCTGTTTTGGCTGATTTGTGTTCCGAGAGACTGAATTGCTCCGTCCCTGGTGTTACTTGTCTGACAGATTGATGAATACAACTGTAATATGTAGAACAATAATTCCCGCTACCAACTATTTCTTCTTCAGGTATCCTAGACATTTAATCTCTGCAACATTCGAGATGAGGAGCCAGGTTATTGTCCTCTGTATTGCTAGCTGCTTGGTGCTGCTGGCGGCTCAGATCCTCGCTCGTGGAGCTTACAAAGTCAGCCGAGAAGAGGAACAAGCAAAGAGAAACGAAATTGAAGACGTCATTTATATGTTAAGTACAGACTGCCGTGACCTGATCAATTCACAACCGAGAACAGGACGTGAAACTCTGGAAGAAGGTTGCAAGCAGGTTAGGGACGCAGAACAAGATCTCATTAGGTTCGGCTGTACTCCGGAAGACTACAAAAACTTCAATAAAGCCGTCTGCAATGTCAAAGGGAAGCCAATCTATTAATTAACACGTGATGGCACATGATATTTACGTCATGAGTATTTTATTTCTGTAGTCATGAACTGTGCATTTAGTTGATATACATAAATATATAGGATGTTCCGCGCCAGTGACTTTCCTCTAGCACCACGAGATCTGCTCCAGGGTTTCTATTTATCTCAGTAGTTATTAACATTAATTTATTGCATGTTTTTATTTAGTAATGTGTGCCTTTTTTTATAAACAGTAATGAAATAATGAAAGCTTGTATGGACACGGAATAGAAACACAGAACTCTTTCAGTCAAGGATTATTCTTCAATGAACAATTTCTACTTCTCTGGCCGCGTTGACAGTTCGTGAACTTTGATGGTTATAGAAATACAGCACGTTGGTTCAGTTGTACGCTATTTTCTTATTCACATTGTAAAATGGATTGCCTTATTCAACTCCCGAGAAGAAACTGCCCACACACACATATCAGTGCCAGCTATCGGTAATCATCAATTATTATTCCCCATGACGTTTGAAGGCAAACGAGTAAGATGGCGTTGGTGATGATGATTCTCTGTTTGTTAATGGACTAATGTTAGCAGATTTCAAGCCACGTACGCTTTACAGAGTTTAGAATAATGCTGATATTTGTGTGTCACTTTCTTGTCTTCTAATTTTGCTCACCAACAACCAACATTATATCAACATTAATCAGGTGTGAAATAAATTATGCTTGCCAATGTATAAAATCCCAGCCTCATTTTGTTTCTTGTATTTGTTGATGTATGTTTTTGCAGATAGACTGCCCATAATACGAAATATTTAGGCAAACCTTTTGACCTAGAGAATCAACACTGAAAGATATATTGATAACTATATAGACCAGTGAGTGAACTAAGAACAAAACACGGTGAAATTTATGTTTCTCTACATAGTCTGTCAGCCTATGTGATCACACTACTCAGATACTTCTACTCTCCATTTATATTTACTTTATATTGCTTTGGTGTTTGTCGAGTTTTTTCTTCTTTTTTTTCGATGTTAATCTTCACATCAACAACCACAACTCTAACTTTACCTACAGCTACTGGACCTTCTACTTCAACAAATGTTACTTTACCTACAGCTACTGGACCTTCTACTTCAACAACTGTTACTTTAGGTACAGCTACTGGAACTTCAACTACAGCAATTCTTACTTTAGCAAGAGCTACTGGAACTTCAACTAAGCAGCTCTTACTTTAGCAAGCACTATTGGAACTTCAATAATAACACTCTAACTTTCGCCACATTTACTGGAACTTCCATTACAATAACTATTACTTTACCTACATCTACTAGAACTTCAACTACAACAACTCTTACTTTACCTACATCTACTAGAACTTCAACTACAACAACTCTTACTTTAGCTACAGCTACTGGAACTTCAACTACAACAACTCTTACTTTAGATACAGCTACTGGAACTTCAACTACAACAACTCTTACTTTAGCTACAGCTACTGGAACTTCAACTACAACAACTCTTACTTTAGATACAGCTAATGGAACCTCAACTACAACAACTCTTACTTTAGATACAGCTAATGGAACTTCAACAACAACAACTCCTACTTTAGATCCAGCTAATGGAACTTCAACTACAACAACTCCTACTTTAGCTACAGCTAATGGAACTTCAACTAGAACAACTCTTACTTTACATACAGCTAATGGAACTTCAACTACAACAACTCTTACTTTAGCTACAGCTACTGAAACTTCAACTACAACAACTCTTACATTAGCTAACACTACTGGAACTTCAACTACAACAACTCTTACTTTAGCTACAGCTACTGGAACTTCAACTACAACAACTCTTACTTTAGCTACAGCTACTGGAACTTCAACTCCAACAACTCTTACTTTAGATACAGCTAATGAAACTTCAACTACAACAACTCTTACTTTAGATACAGCTAATGGAACTTGAATGTACAACAACTCCTACTTTAGCAACAGCTAATGGAACTTCAACTACAATAACTCTTACTTTAGATACAGCTAATGAAACTTCAACTACAACAACTCTTACTTTAGATACAGCTAATGGAACTTCAACTACAACAACTCTTACTTTAGATACAGCTAATGAATCTTCAACTACAACATCTCTTACTTTAGCTACAACTAATGGAACTTCAACTACAACAACTCTTACTTTAGCTACAGCTAATGGAACTTCAACTACAACTCCTACTTTAGCTACAGCTAATGGAACTTCAACTACAACAACTCCTACTTTAACTACAGCTAATGGAACTTCAACTACAACAACTCTTACTTCAGCTACAGCTAATGGAACTTCAACTACAACAACTCTTACTTTAGCTAAAGCTAATGGAACTTCAACTACAACAACTTTTACTTTAGCTACAGCTACTGGAACTTCAACTACAACAACTCTTACTTTAGCTAACAATACTGGAACTTTAACTACAACAACTCTTACTTTAGCTACAGCTACTGGAACTTCAACTACAACAACTCTTACTTTAGCTACAGCTAATGGAACTTCAACTACAACAACTCTTACTTTAGATACAGCTAATGGAACTTCAACTACAACAACTCTTACTTTAGATACAGCTAATGGAACTTGAAATACAACAACTCCTACTTTAGCAACAGCTAATGGAACTTCAACTACAATAACTCTTACTTTAGATACAGCTAATGAAACTTCAACTACAACAACTCTTACTTTAGATACAGCTAATGGAACTTTAACTACAACAACTCTTACTAACTCTTATTTTAGCTACGGCTAATGGAATTTCAACTACAACAACTCTTACTTTACATACAGCTAATGGAACTTCAACTACAACAACATTTACTTTAGCTACAGCTAATGGAACTTCAACTACAACAACTCTTACTTTAGATACAGCTAATAGAGCTTTAACTACAACAACTCTTACATTAGATACAGCTACTGGAACTTCAACTACAACAACTCTTACTTTAGATACAGTTAATGGAACTTCAACTACAACAACTCTTACTTTAGATACAGCTAATAGAACTTCAATTACAACAACTCTTACTTTAGATACAGCTAATGGAACTTCAACTACAACAACTCTTACTTTAGATACAGCGAATAGAACTTCAATTACAACAACTCTTACTGTAGATACAGCTAATGGAACTTCAATTACAACAACTCTTACTTTAGATACAGCTAATGGAACTTTAACTACAACAACTCTTAATTTGCATACAGCTACTGGAACTTCAACTACAACAACTCTTACTTTATATACAGCTAATGGAACTTCAACTACAACAACTCTTAATTTAGCTACAGCTACTGGAACTTCAACTATAACTCTAACTTTAGCTACAGCTACTGGAACTTCAACTACAACAACTCTTACTTTATATACAGCTAATGGAACTTCAACTACAACAACTCTTACTTTAGATACAGCTAATGGAACTTCAACTACAACAACTCTTAGTTTAGATACAGCTACTGGAACTTCAACTACAACAACTCTTACTGTAGCTACAGCTACTGGAACTTCAACTACATCTCTTACTTTAGCTACAACTACTGGAACTTTCAACTACAACAAATCTTACTTTAGCTACAGCTATTGAAACTTCAACTACAACAACTCTTACTTTAGCTACAGCTGCTGGAACTTCAACTACAACAACTCTTACTTTAGATACAGCTAATGGAACTTTAACTACAACTCCCACTTTAGCTACAGCTACTGGAACTTCAACTACAACAACTGTTACTTTAGATACAGCTAATGGAACTTGAAATACAACAACTCTTACTTTAGCTATAGCTACTGGAACTTCAACTACAACAAGTCTTACTTTAGCTACAGCTACTGGAACTTCAACTACAACAACTCTTACTTTAGCTACAGCTAATGGAACTTCAACTACAACAATTCTTACTTTAGATACAGCTAATGGAACTTCAACTACAACAACTCTTACTTTAGATACAGCTAATGGAACTTGAAATACAACAACTCCTACTTTAGCAACAGCTAATGGAACTTCATCTACAATAACTCTTACTTTAGATACAGCTAATGAAACTTCAACTACAACAACTCTTACTTTAGATACAGCTAATGGAACTTTAACTACAACAACTCTTACTAACTCTTATTTTAGCTTCGGCTAATGGAATTTCAACTACAACAACTCTTACTTTACATACAGCTAATGGAACTTCAACTACAACAACTCTTACTTTAGCTACAGCTAATGGAACTTCAACTACAACAACTCTAACTGTAGATACAGCTAATGGAGCTTTACCTACAACAACTCTTACATTAGATACAGCTACTGGAACTTCAACTACAACAACTCTTACTTTAAATACAGTTAATGGAACTTCAACTACAACAACTCTTACTTTAGATACAGCTAATAGAACTTCAATTACAACAACTCTTACTTTAGATACAGCTAATGGAACTTCAACTACAACAACTCTTACTTTAGATACAGCTAGTAGACCTTCAATTACAACAACTCTTACTTTAGATACAGCTAATGGAACTTCAACTACAACAACTCTTACTTTACATACAGCTAATGGAACTTCAACTACAATAACTCTTACTGTAGATGCAGCTAATGGAACTTCAACTACAACAACTCTTATTTTAGATACAGCTAATGGAACTTTAACTACAACAAATCTTACTTTGCATACAGCTACTGGAACTTAAACTACAACAACTCTTACTTTATACTCAGCTAATGGAACTTCAACTACAACAACTCTTACTTTAGCTACAGCTACTGGATCTTCAACTACAACTCTAACTTTAGCTACAGCTACTGGAACTTCAACTACAAATACTCTTACTTTACATACAGCTAATGGAACTTCAACTACAACAACTCTTACTTTAGATACAGCTAATGGAACTTCAACTACAACTCTTACTTTAGCTACAGCTACTGGAACTTCAACTACAACAACTCTTACTTTAGATACAGCTAATGGAACTTGAAATACAACAACTCTTACTTTAGCTACAGCTACTGGAACTTCAACTACAACAGCTCTTACTTTAGCTACAGCTACTGGAACTTCATCTACAACAACTCTTACTGAAGCTACAGCTACTGGAACTTCAACTACAACAACTCTAACTGTAGCTACATATACTGGAACTTCAACAACAACTCTTACTTTAGCTACAACTACTGGAACTTCATCTACAACAACTATTACTTTAGCTATAGATACTGGAACTTCAACTAAAACAACTCTTACTTTAGCTACAGCTATTGGAACTTCAACTACAACAACTCTTACTTTAGCTACATCTGCTGGAACTTGAAATACAACAACTCTTACTTTAGCTAAAGCTACTGGAACTTCAACTACAACAACTCTTACTTTAGCTACAGCTACTGGAACTTCAACTACAACAACTCTTACTTTAGCTAACAATACTGGAACTTTAACTACAACAACTCTTACTTTAGCTACAGCTACTGGAACTTCAACTACAACAACTCTTACTTTAGCTACAGCTAATGGAACTTCACCAAAAACAACTCTTACTTTAGCTACAGCTAATGGAACTTCAACTACAACTCCTACTTTAGCTAAAGCTAATGGAACTTCAACTACAACAACTCCTACTTTAACTACAGCTAATGGAACTTCAACTACAACAACTCTTACTTCAGCTACAGCTAATGGAACTTCAACTACAACAACTCTTACTTTAGCTAAAGCTACTGGAACTTCAACTACAACAACTCTTACTTTAGCTACAGCTACTGGAACTTCAACTACAACAACTCTTACTTTAACTAACAATACTGGAACTTTAACTACAACAACTCTTACTTTAGCTACAGCTACTGGAACTTCAACTACAACTCTTACTTTAGCTACAGCTAATGGAACTTCAACTACAACAACTCTTACTTTAGATACAGCTAATGGAACTTCAACTACAACAACTCTTACTTTAGATACAGCTAATGGAACTTGAAATACAACAACTCCTACTTTAGCAACAGCTAATGGAACTTCAACTACAATAACTTACTTTAGATACAGCTAATGAAACTTCAACTACAACAACTCTTACTTTAGATACAGCTAATGGAACTTTAACTACAACAACTCTTACTAACTCTTATTTTAGCTACGGCTAATGGAATTTCAACTACAACAACTCTTACTTTACATACAGCTAATGGAACTTCAAATACAACAACTTTTACTTTAGCTACAGCTAATGGAACTTCAACTACAACAACTCTTACTTTAGATACAGCTAATAGAGCTTTAACTACACCAACTCTTACATTAGATACAGCTACTGGAACTTCAACTACAACAACTCTTACTTTAGATACAGTTAATGGAACTTCAACTACAACAACTCTTACTTTAGATACAGCTAATAGAACTTCAATTACAACAACTCTTACTTTAGATACAGCTAATGGAACTTCAACTACAACAACTCTTACTTTAGATACAGCTAATAGAACTTCAATTACAACAACTCTTACTTTAGATACAGCTAATGGAACTTTAACTACAACAACTCTTACTTTACATACAGCAAATGGAACTTCAACTACAACAACTCTTACTGTAGATACAGCTATTGGAACTTCAATTACAACAACTCTTACTTTAGATACAGCAAATGGAACTTTAACTACAACAACTCTTACTTTGCATACAGCTACTGGAACTTCAACTACAACAACTCTTACTTTATATACAGCTAATGGAACTTCAACTACAACAACTCTTACTTTAGCTACAGCTACTGGAACTTCAACTACAACTCTAACTTTAGCTACAGCTACTGGAACTTCAACTACAACAACTCTTACTTTACATACAGCTAATGGAACTTCAACTACAACAACTCTTACTTTAGATACAGCTAATGGAACTTCAACTACAACAACTCTTAATTTAGATACAGCTACTGGAACTTCAACTACAACAACTCTTACTGTAGCTACAGCTACTGGAACTTCAACTACAACTCTTACTTTAGCTACAACTACTGGAACTTCAACTACAACAAATCTTACTTTAGCTACAGCTATTGGAACTTCAACTACAACAACTCTTACTTTAGCTACAGCTACTGGAACTTCAACTACAACAACTCTTACTTTAGCTACAGCTAATGGAACTTCACCTACAACAACTCTTACTTTAGCTACAGCTAATGGAACTTCAACTACAACTCCTACTTTAGCTACATCTAATGGAACTTCAACTACAACAACTCCTACTTTAACTACAGCTAATGGAACTTCAACTACAACAACTCTTACTTTAGCTAACAATACTGGAACTTTAACTACAACAACTCTTTCTTTAGCTACAGCTACTGGAACTTCAACTACAACAACTCTTACTTTAGCTACAGCTAATGGAACTTCACCTACAACAACTCTTACTTTAGCTACAGCTAATGGAACTTCAACTACAACTCCTACTTTAGCTACAGCTAATGGAACTTCAACTACACCAACTCTTACTTCAGCTACAGCTAATGGAACTTCAACTACAACAACTCTTACTTTAGCTAAAGCTACTGGAACTTCAACTACAACAACTCTTACTTTAGCTACAGCTACTGGAACTTCAACTACAACAACTCTTACTTTAGCTAACAATACTGGAACTTTAACTACAACAACTCTTACTTTAGCTACAGCTACTGGAACTTCAACTACAACAACTCTTACTTTAGCTACAGCTAATGGAACTTCAACTACAACAACTCTTACTTTAGATACAGCTAATGGAACTTCAACTACAACAACTCTTACTTTAGATACAGCTAATGGAACTTGAAATACAACAACTCTTACTTTAGCAAAAGCTAATGGAACTTCAACTACAATAACTTACTTTAGATACAGCTAATGAAACTTCAACTACAACAACTCTTACTTTAGATACAGCTAATGGAACTTTAACTACAACAACTCTTACTAACTCTTATTTTAGCTACGGCTAATGGAATTTCAACTACAACAACTCTTACTTTACATACAGCTAATGGAACTTCAACTACAACAACTTTTACTTTAGCTACAGCTAATGGAACTTCAACTACAACAACTCTTACTTTAGATACAGCTAATAGAGCTTTAACTACAACAACTCTTACATTAGATACAGCTACTGGAACTTCAACTACAACAACTCTTACTTTAGATACAGTTAATGGAACTTCAACTACAACAACTCTTACTTTAGATACAGCTAATAGAACTTCAATTACAACAACTCTTACTTTAGCTACAACTACTGGAACTTCATCTACAACAACTATTACTTTAGCTACAGCTACTGGAACTTCAACTACAACAACTCTTACTTTAGCTACAGCTATTGGAACTTCAACTACAACAACTCTTACTTTAGCTACATCTGCTGGAACTTGAAATACAACAACTCTTACTTTAGATACAGCTAATGGAACTTTAACTACAACTCCTACTTTAGCTACAGCTACTGGAACTTCAACTACAACAACTCTTACTTTACATACAGCTAATGGAACGTCAACTACAACAACTCTTACTTTAGATACAGCTAATGGAACTTCAACTACAACAACTCTTACTTTAGATACAGCTACTGGAACTTCAACTACAACAACTCTTACTTTAGATACAGCTAATGGAACTTGAAATACAACAACTCTAATTTTAGCTACAGCTACTGGAACTTCAACTACAACAACTATTACTGTAGCTACATATACTGGAACTTCAACTACAACTCTTACTTTAGCTACAACTACTGGAACTTCATCTACAACAACTCTTACTGTAGCTACAGCTACTGGAACTTCAACTACAACAAATCTTACTGTAGCTACATATACTGGAACTTCAACAACAACTCTTACTTTAGCTACAACTACTGGAACTTCATCTACAACAACTCTTACTGTAGCTACAGCTACTGGAACTTCAACTACAACAATTCTTACTGTAGCTACATATACTGGAACTTCAACTACAACAACTCTTACTGTAGCTACAGCTACTGGAACTTCAACTGCAACTATTACTTTAGCTACAGCGGCTGGAACTTCAACTACAACAACTCTTACTGTAGCTAAAGCTATTGGAACTTCAACTACAACAACTCTTACTTTAGATACAGCTGCTGGAACTTCAACTACAACAACTCTTACTGTAGCTACAGCTACTGGAACTTCACCTACAACTATTACTTTAGCTACAGCTGCTGGAACTTCAACTACAACAACTCTTACTTTAGCTACAGCTGCTGGAACTTCAACTACAACTATTACTTTAGCTACAGCTGCTAGAACTTCAACTACAACTATTACTTTAGCTACAGCTGCTGGAACTTCAACAACAACAACTCTTACTGAAGCTACAGCTACTGGAACTTCAACTACAACAACTCTTACTGTAGCTACATGTAGCATGATGGAACAGAATCCCCATTTCCAGTCCGACACATTTCATAAATATACTTTAAGTCTTAACGGGGACCATCCCAAATATAAGGGCTATTCTTAGATCGTATGTTCCAGAATGAGTTGGGGGAGGCGGCGGTATGCACTTGTCTTTTGATTGGTTCATAAGTAATGAGCCCACGCTATTCCTGGGCCATATTTTAAAATCTAATTAGTAGGAGCGGGAATTTCACCAGGAGCGGTCGCTAGTGTGATGTGATGACCCAACAATGCCCTTGTAGATTCAATATATTGTTCTCTGGACAACAGGTACCACTTTAAAACATACTTTAATGTTGTAGTTGTGCCTGATAAACGAATGAGAAGAATGTATGAGTATTTTATGAATAAAATGTGAAAGTGGAAACCCCAACTTCTGTGCGCCAGAATTCTGAATACTGCTTCTTCCACCTTGACCTGTCTTTCACGCTGTATACTCCAAGTGCATATCAATCCCTTGTTGTGACTGGTTGCGTATGCTTGAGGAATGTAGTACACTCATGCAGATTCGCAAACCCAGACCCCTAGTGCATTCTCCATGCCTAGGATGACTTATTCTTAAATCAACTGTACCTTCGCTCTCGCGAGTTAACATATGGCAGTTTGAATTAGAATGAGTGATGAAACATGTACAAGTTCCTTGGTAAAACGCAGAGAATGTTGGAGTGAGTGAGTTGGTGCTTTGATAAATAGCCTCTCACACCTAGTAGAAAGAAAGATGCTTCATATCCATCTGTAAACAGGTTGTATGTGGCACGCCAGAATTGCTAAGTCCATGTGATGCCTGGTAGCTATATGCTCAGGAGAATTAATACAATTTCTCCCTGAAGTATTACACTATTACCTCTACTGTTGGATGGTTCATATAAACTAGTTCCTCAGAGAACCATAGGTGTGTGAACCTGTGTCTCAGTTGGCTGAATATTATGTAGGGCTCATGCAAACTTACAAGGACTAAACATGTTTTCCACATATGTGCTTGGTGCATATGTGAACAATTGTGTATGCAATTGAGCTTCTGTTACCTACTGTAGTAGACATGAACATTACTCAGTGGGGAAAGAGCACATGATGATGATGATGTACCTGTGAGACAAGTCTGGTGAAAAAGGGGTGAGGTCTGGCATTGCTGTGTAAGTGAATATGGAATAGGACATTCATGCACCGACATCACAGCCATAGGAATGGATGTCTGGTCTGCTAATTTGGTAAATGCCATTAGTTAATACATAATGCATATTGCAGTTGTAAATGCCTATTTTCCATTTCCCTTCACAATGCCTGTCCCATGTTGCTATGTCACAATGATTGCTGTACTGTGTCTGGTCCTCCTTGTGCCCAGGTCTACTGTGGTTCAAGCATGGTGGAACTCAGACCACATAAATGCTTGTAATTGTGTTAAGCTACCCCTGTCTCAACATATGGTCTTGTGATTACCACAGTACATCAGAGTGAAATTCACAACATCATCAACCTTAACCTTCCCCATCTCCATCTGTGTATGTTGATGTATGATAACTTCATCTTTTAACACATGTGAAGAGATGTTGTGCCATTCTATATATCAACAGAGGATGGAGGAGAGGCATCCATATATCATCTGGGAAAACTAACCAGTGGTCCCAGAATCCAGAACCAACTCTCTACAAGTGAAATCTTCTAGAACCCACAATATGGGAATTTCCTAGAGACTTTCAGCTCAGCTCTCAAACAGCTGGATATAAATAAGGGAGAAAAATAGTTCTGAAGACTCCAGTGATCATAATTATCAGAATCATCTGAGAATGAAACAACAAGTCTGGTTGTTAACCCCATTCAGGACAACTTGTGAAATGACTGGTGCAATGGATTGTTTGGCTAGGACTTATCTTAGTTAATCTCCAGCCTGGTGCTCACACAGTGTTTTCAGAATGAAGACTTGAGATAGACTGAGAAGGAAGAACGCTGGGACATGTTTGTATCTTAGATCTTCCTCTACAGGAAAAGTAGAACAAATTCCTAAGTGTCAACTTCATGAACAGTCAGAGTACGTGAGATAGACTGAGGAGAAGGAAGAAGACTGGGACATATTTGTATCTTAGATCTTCCCCTGCAGGAAAAGGAGAACAACATCCCAAGTCTCAACTTCATGAACAGTCAACTCACCAGTGAAAGACAAGGCTGTAGCTTTTCTTCAAACTGTGACAGTAGGGGATAATTAGTCAGACTTGGAAAATCATCATGGGGGAAAACTGCAACCTGAGCTTGTCCAACACCCATCATAGGTGCTAAAAGGATTAAACAGACCAGTGGAGCAGAAAGTCCCTATGCTTGCCCCAGGTTATGACTTACCTGGCTTTTCCCTCAGTAACAGTAGATGAAAGGATAAAAGTCAATTGTGTAGTGGTGATTAGAGAGGAGAGGAGGAGTGGAGTAGTTATTGGGTGGTGGAGTATATAAGAAGTGTTGTATCTTGTTTATCAACCTGCATGTGTGACATATTTTATGCATTTTCTATGCAATCATTGAAATGTTGACATGACAGGAGATGAGGCAATGGTCACCACTCTACTTACCATCAGCTCAATAAACAGTATGATTGAACCAGTGTTTCAAGTACATGTCCCCAGTGAATTTCTTGTACAGTTGCTGTCAAGTGTTGTCTCTGGTGACTGTCTTAAGTGCTGTGGTTGGTTATACATATTGTGAAAAGTTCTGTATAGATGTTGTCAGGTATCTCATGATGTCTATCTTGTACACTTGTGGTGTAAACAATTCCTTGTGAATGTATGTTCCACTTTTGTCAAGAAACTGTCATGTAGATGTCCTGTCTAACAGATGTAATGTACAGTTATTGTTAAAGTTTGTTTGTCTGTAAAAATTGAAGAACTACTTGAACTGATATAGGTCATACTGACAAAATAAAGAAAGAAGAGATCGATGTGACGGACGAACAGCACACTGTCAACGGTATAATGAGTGAGATGGGTCCTCAGTTGTACAGGCGCTAATAGTTCAGATCTTTTCTGGCCTTCAGGGAACCTTTTACTTCTTTTATAAATTTCTGTGTAGATACATAGTAGTCTCACAGTGGGGGTTTGAGCCAAAGAAAAATGTTCTCCAAAAAAGGCTATTGCGGGAATGATTAGCTCATTTGAGTGACGTCTAGACAAAACGTGCTAAATCATATCCTTTATCTTGGTATTTATTATTCAAGATATATCTCCAGAGAACACTACAAATTAGGTCCTCTGGCAACTCAATCAAACATGTCACACTACATATACTGGAACTTCAACTACAACTCTTACTTTAGCTACAACTACTGGAACTTCATCTACAACAACTATTACTTTAGCTACAGCTATTGGAACTTCAACTACAACAACTCTTACTTTAGCTACAGCTATTGGAACTTCAACTACAACAACTCTTACTTTAGCTACATCTGCTGGAACTTGAACTACAACAACTCTTACTTTAGATACAGCTAATGGAACTTTAACTACAACTCCTACTTTAGCTACAGCTACTGGAACTTCAACTACAACAACTCTTACTTTACATACAGTTAATGGAACTTCAACTACAACAACTCTTACTTTAGATACAGCTAATGGAACTTCAACTACATCAACTCTTACTTTAGATACAGCTACTGGAACTTCAACTACAACAACTCTTACTTTAGATACAGCTAATGGAACTTGAAATACAACAACTCTTACTTTAGCTACAGCTACTGGAACTTCAACTACAACAACTCTAACTTTAGCTACAGCTACTAGGAACTTCAACTACAAAAACTATTACTGTAGCTACATATACAGGAACTTCAACTACAACTCTTACTTTAGCTACAACGACTGGAACTTCATCTACAACAACTCTTACTGTAGCTACAGCTACTGGAACTTCAACTACAACAAATCTTACTGTAGCTACATATACTGGAACTTCAACAACAACTCTTACTTTAGCTACAACTACTGTAACTTCATCTACAACAACTCTTACTGTAGCTACAGCTACTGGAACTTCAACTACAACAATTCTTACTGTAGCTACATATACTGGAACTTCAACTACAACAACTCTTACTGTAGCTACAGCTACTGGAACTTCAACTGCAACTATTACTTTAGCTACAGTGGCTGGAACTTCAACTACAACAACTCTTACTGTAGCTAAAGCTATTGGAACTTCAACTACAACAACTCTTACTTTAGATACAGCTGCTGGAACTTCAACTACAACAACTCTTACTGTAGCTACAGCTACTGGAACTTCAACTACAACTATTACTTTAGCTACAGCTGCTGGAACTTCAACTACAACAACTCTTACTTTAGCTACAGCTGCTAGAACTTCAACTACAACTATTACTTTAGCTGCAGCTGCTAGAACTTCAACTACAACTATTACTTTAGCTACAGCTGCTGGAACTTCAACAACAACAACTCTTACTGAAGCTACAGCTACTGGAACTTCAACTACAACAACTCTTACTGTAGCTACATATCAAGTTCCAGCAGATGTAGCTAAAGTAAGAGTTGTTGTAGTTGAAGTTCCAATAGCTGTAGCTAAAGTAAGAGTTGTTGTAGTTGAAGTTCCAATAGCTGTAGCTAAAGTAATAGTTGTTGTAGATGAAGTTCCAGTAGTTGTAGCTAAAGTAAGAGTTGTAGTAGAAGTTCCAGTTTGAACTACAACAACTCTTACTTTAGATACAGCTAATGGAACTTTAACTACAACTCCTACTTTAGCTACAGCTACTGGAACTTCAACTACAACAACTCTTACTTTACATACAGTTAATGGAACTTCAACTACAACAACTCTTACTTTAGATACAGCTAATGGAACTTCAACTACAACAACTCTTACTTTAGATACAGCTAATGGAACTTAAAATACAACAACTCTTACTTTAGCTACAGCTACTGGAACTTCAACTACAACAACTCTAACTTTAGCTACAGCTACTGGAACTTCAACTACAAAAACTATTACTGTAGCTACATATACAGGAACTTCAACTACAACTCTTACTTTAGCTACAACGACTGGAACTTCATCTACAACAACTCTTACTGTAGCTACAGCTACTTGAACTTCAACTACAACAAATCTTACTGTAGCTACATATACTGGAACTTCAACAACAACTCTTACTTTAGCTACAACTACTGGAACTTCATCTACAACAACTCTTACTGTAGCTACAGCTACTGGAACTTCAACTACAACAATTCTTACTGTAGCTACATATACTGGAACTTCAACTACAACAACTCTTACTGTAGCTACAGCTACTGGAACTTCAACTGCAACTATTACTTTAGCTACAGCGGCCGGAACTTCAACTACAACAACTCTTACTGTAGCTACAGCTATTGGAACTTCAACTACAACAACTCTTACTTTAGATACAGCTGCTGGAACTTCAACTACAACAACTCTTACTGTAGCTACAGCTACTGGAACTTCAACTACAACTATTACTTTAGCTACAGCTGCTGGAACTTCAACTACAACAACTCTTACTTTAGCTACAGCTGCTGGAACTTCAACTACAACTATTACTTTAGCTACAGTTGCTAGAACTTCAACTACAACTATTTCTTTAGCTACAGCTGCTGGAACTTCAACTACAACAACTCTTACTTTACATACAGCTAATGGAACTTCAACTACAACAACTCTTACTTTAGCTACAGCTGCTGGAACTTCAACTACAACTATTACTTTAGCTACAGCTGCTGGAACTTCAACTACAACTATTACTTTAGCTACAGCTGCTGGAACTTCAACTACAACATCTCTTACTTTACATAGAGATAATGGAACTTCAACTACAACAACTCTTACTTTAGATACAGCTGCTGGAACTTCAACTACAACTATTACTTTAGCTACAGCTGCTGGAACTTCAACTACAACAACTCTTACTTTAGCTACAGCTATTGGAACTTCAACTACAACTATTACTTTAGCTACAGCTGCTGGAACTTCAACTACAACAACTCTTACTGTAGCTACAGCTACTGGAACTTCTACTACAACTATTACTTTAGCTACAGCTGCTGGAACTTCAACTACAACTATTACTTTAGCTACAGCTGCTTGAACTTCAACTACAACAACTCTTACTTTAGCTACAGCTACTGGAACTTCAACTACAACAACTCTTACTGTAGCTACAGCTACTGGAACTTCAACTACAACTATTACTTTAGCTACAGCTGCTAGAACTTCAACTACAACAACTCTTACTTTAGCTACAGCTGCTGGAACTTCAACTACAACAACTCTTACTTCAGCTACAGCTATTGGAACTTTAACTACAACAACTCTTACTTTAGCTACAGCTGCTGGATCTTGAAATACAACAACTCTTACTTTAGCTACAGCTACTGGAACTTTATCTACAACAACTCTTACTGTAGCTACAGCTACTGGAACTTCAACTACAACAACTCTTACTGTAGCTACATATACTGGAACTTCAACTACAACTCTTACTTTAGCTACAACTACTGGAACTTCATCTACAACAACTTTTACTGTAGCTACAGCTGCTGGAACTTCAACTACAACTATTACTTTAGCTACAGCTACTGGAACTTCAACTACAACAACTCTTACTTTAGCTACAGCTATTGGAACTTCAACTACAACTCCTACTTTAGCTACAGCTACTGGAACTTCAACTACAACAAATCTTACTTTACATACAGCTAATGGAACTTCAACTACAACAACTCTTACTTTAGATACAGCTAATGGAACTTCAACTACAACAACTCTTACTTTAGATACAGCTACTGGAACTTCAACTACAACAACTCTTACTTTAGATACAGCTAATGGAACTTGAAATACAACAACTCTTACTTTAGATACAGCTAATGGAACTTGAAATACAACAACTCTTACTTTAGCTACAGCTGCTGGAACTTCAACTACACCAACTCTTACTTTAGCTACAGCTACTGGAACTTCAACTACAACAACTCTTACTTTAGCTACAGCTACTGGAACTTCATCTACAACAACTCTTACTTCAGCTACAGCTACTGGAACTTCAACTACAACAACTCTTACCGTAGCTACATATACTGGAACTTCAACTACAACTCTTACTTTAGCTACAGCTACTGGAACTTCATCTACAACAACTCTTACTGTAGCTACAGCTACTGGAACTTCAACTACAACAACTCTTACTGTAGCTACAGCTACTGGAACTTCAACTACAACAACTCTTACTGTAGCTACAGCTACTGGAACTTTAACTACAACAACTCTTACTGTAGCTACAGCTACTGGAACTTCAACTACAACTATTACTTTAGCTACAGCTGCTGGAACTTCAACTACAACAACTCTTACTGTAGCTACAGCTGCTGGAACTTCAACTACAACAACTCTTACTTTAGCTACAGCTATTGGAACTTTAACTACAACAACTCTTACTTTAGCTACAGCTGCTGGAACTTGAAATACAACAACTCTTACTGTTGCTACACATACTGGAACTTCAACTACAACTCTTACTTTAGCTACAACTACTGGAACTTCTTCTACAACAACTCTTACTGTAGCTACAGCTGCTGGAACTTTAACTACAACAACTCCTACTTTTTATCGCATATCTTTTACAGGACACTGCAGTAAACTCCAGAATTTTTCAGCTGCTGTTGTTGTCTTGGCAAGTTTTACGTTCAGTAGTTTGCCACTGTTTTCTGACCGACCGGCTCACATAAATCCGAAAGTAACCAACGCTGCCAAATCTCGTGAGTGAGTGGGTGAGTGAGTGAGTGAGTGAGTGAGAGAGTGATTGAGTGAGTGAGTGTGTAAGTGGATGGGTGTGTGCGTGAGTGAGTGAGTGAGTGAGTGAGTGTGTGGATGGGTGTGTGCGTGAGTGAGTGAGTTATTTAGTGAGTGAGTGGCTGAGTGAGTTATTTAGTGAGTGAGTGAGTGGGTTCATGGGTTCTTGCGTGCGTGTGTGCGTGCATGTGTGAGTGAGTGTATGTGTGAGTGAGTGAGTGAGTGAGTGCTTGAGTGAGTCAGTCAGTCAGTCAGTGGCTGATTGAGTGAGTGAGTGAGTGAGTGAGTGAGTGGGTTCTTGGGTTCGTGCGTGCGTGCGTGAGTTAGTTAGTGAGTGAGTGAGTGAGAGAGTGAGTTAGTGAGGGAGTGAGTGAGGGAGTGAGGGAGTTAGTGAGTGAGTGAGTCAGTGAGTGAGTCAGTAAGTTAGTCAGTGAGTCAGTGGCTGATTGAGTGAGTGATTTAGTTAGTTAGTGAGTGAGTGAGTGAGTGGGTTCGTGAGTGAGTGAGTCAGTCAGTCAGTCAGTCAGTGGCTGATTGAGTGAGTGAGTGAGTGAGTGGGTTCGTGCGTGTGCGTGCGTGCGTGCGTGAGTGAGTGAGTGAGTGAGTCAGTCAGTCAGTCAGTCAGTCAGTCAGTGACTGATTGAGTGAGTGAGTGAGTGAGTGAGTGAGTGATTGAGTGAGTGAGGCAGGGAGGGAGGTAGAGAGTGAGTGAGTGGGTTCGTGGGTTCGTGCGTGTGTGTGCGTGCGTGAGTGAGTGAGTGAGTGGGTTCGTGCGTGTGTGTGTGTGCGTGCGTGAGTGAGTCAGTCAGTCAGTCAGTCAGTCAGTCAGTCAGTGACTGATTGAGTGAGTGAGTGAGTGAGTGATTGAGTGAGGGAGGGAGGTAGAGAGTTAGTGAGTGAGTAAGTGAGTGAGTTAGTCAGTCAATGAGTCAGTGAGTCAGTGGCTGATTGAGTGAGTGATTTAGTGAGTGAGTGAGTGAGTGAGTGAGTGGGTGGGTGGGTTCGTGGGTTCGTGCGTGCGTGTTTACGTGCGTGCGTGCGTGAGTGAGTGAGTGATTGAGGGAGGGAGGGAGGGAGAGTGTGAGTGAGTGAGTGAGTGAGTTAGTGAGTGAGTGAGTGGGTTCGTGCGTGTGTGTGTGTGCGTGCGTGAGTTAGTGAGTGAGTGCGTGAGTGAGTGAGTGAGTCAGTCAGTCAGTCAGTCAGTGACTGCTTGAGTGAGTGAGTGAGTGAGTGAATGAGTGAGGGAGGGAGGGAGGGAGGGAGAGATTGAGTGAGTGAGTGAGTGAGTGAGTGAGTGATTGAGTGGGATCGTGGGTTCGTGCGTGTGAGTGCGTGCGTGCGTGAGTGAGTGAGTGCGTGAGTGAGTCAGTCAGTCAGTCAGTCGGTCGGTCAGTCAGTCAGTGACTGCTTGAGTGAGTGAGTGAGTGAATGAGTGAGGGAGGGAGGGAGAGATTGAGTGAGTGAGTGTGTGAGTGAGTGAGTGAGTGATTGAGTGGGATCGTGGGTTCGTGCGTGTGTGTGCGTGCGTGCGTGAGTGAGTGAGTGAGTGAGTGAGTGAGTGCGTGAGTCAGTCAGTCAGTCAGTCAGTCAGTCAGTCAGTGGCTGATTGAGTGAGTGAGTTAGTGAGTGAGTGAGTGGGTGGGTGGGTTCGTGAGTTCGTGCGTGCGTGTTTACGTGCGTGCGTGCGTGAGTGAGTGAGTGAGTGGGTGATTGAGTGAGTGAGTGAGGGAGGGAGGGAGGGAGAGTGTGAGTTAGTGAGTGAGTGAGTGAGTGAGTGAGGGAGTGAATGAGTGAGTGAGTGGGTTCGTGGGTTCGTGCGTATGTGTGCGTGAGTGAGTGAGTGAGTGAGTGAGTCAGTCAGTCAGTCAGTCAGTCTGTTAGTCAGTCAGTCAGTGACTGATTGAGTGAGTGAGTGAGTGAGTGCGTAAGTGAGTGAGTTAGTCAGTCAATGAGTCAGTGAGTCAGTGGCTGACTGAGTGAGTGATTTAGTGAGTGAGTGAGTGAGTGAGTGAGTGGGTGGGTTCGTGTGTGCGTGTTTACGTGCGTGCGTGCGTGAGTGAGTGAGTGAGTGAGGGAGGAAGGGAGATTGTGAGTGAGTGAGTGAGTGAGTGAGAGAGTGATTGAGTGAGTGAGTGTGTAAGTGGATGGGTGTGTGCGTGAGTGAGTGAGTGAGTGAGTGTGTGGATGGGTGTGTGCGTGAGTGAGTGAGTGAGTGAGTTATTTAGTGAGTGAGTGGCTGAGTGAGTTATTTAGTGAGTGAGTGAGTGGGTTCATGGGTTCTTGCGTGCGTGTGTGCGTGCATGTGTGAGTGAGTGTATGTGTGAGTGAGTGA
>JACEFZ010014140.1:60000-95000 GCA_014155875.1 Cepaea nemoralis | reverse complement strand
ATGTTTACTTCACCCCATCCACAACAACAAATGTATAGTCATCATCATCAAGTGCCCTGCCAGCTGGCGTAGGCGTTCATGGCTCTCTACAGATCTCGGTCTTTGGTGTTCTGGATCAACTCTGCTGCTGATATTCCTCCATGCCAATGCCCCATTCCCTCCAGCACAATTTCTCTTGGTCTGCCTCTGCCTCTCTTCCCCTTGATCTTTCCAGTTGTCACAATGTTCTCCAGTGCCTCTCTTTTCATCACATGACCAAAGAAAGCTGTTTGTCTCTATCTTATTGTTGTATATAATATTCTAGTTTCATTAGCCTCTTTCAGGCAATCGTTGTTAGTTACTCTGGTAATCCAAGGAGTAACTAACAACGGTTGCCTGAAAGAATAGTATGGGAAACAAATACTTAATGCTAGTGAAATGAAAGCATGATGGGAAACATATTTTAAAGATCTATGAAATCCACAAACAAGAAATGCAGTTACTTTTCCATTCAATCCTTCCGATGTAGAATTTCATGAATCAAGCATCTTAGAACTGGAAGTGAGGGAAGCCATTTTAAAAGCCCACAACAACAAAGCTACAGGCATTGATCTTTATCAAAGCTGAAGCCTTCAAAATATACCACGAGGTAGGGATATAATAGTTAATATATTATGTAATCAGAATGGCAAGAGTAAAGAGTATCACATGATGGACAAAGAGATGTGGTTGTACCTTTAACGGAGAACAAGAGGAGAAAAAAAACTGCACTACATATACTGGCATACCTCTACTCCGCCATGTAGGAATAATGTATTCAACCATTTTAGAACAGACAACAAGATTCAAGCTAGAACCTCTTCTAAGTGCTGTTCAGTTTTGCTTTAGAAAAGAGTCAGGATGCATTGAGATACGTGAGTGAAACAAGCATTGGTATAGATGAATGAAACAAGCATTGGGATAGATGAGTGAAACAAGCATTGGGATAGATGAGTGAAACAAGCTAGAGAATAAAACATCAAGTGTGGCTTTCATTGATCCAGTAAAAGCAGTTGACTGAACAAAACAGCAACACGATGTGGAAAGAAGGATACAGTGTGTCAAAGAATACCGTATGTCAAAGAATACCGCATGTCAAAGAATACCGCGTGTCAGAGAATACCATGTGTCAAAGAATACCCTGTGTCAAAGAATACCCTGTGTCAAAGAATACCGCGTGTCAAAGACTACCGCGTGTCAAAGAATACCGCGTGTCAAAGAATACCCTGTGTCAAAGAATACCCTGTGTCAAAGAATACCGAGTGTCACAGAATACCCTGTGTCAAAGAATACCGCGTGTGAAAGAATACCGCGTGTCAAAGAATACCGCGTGTCAAAGAATACCCTGTGTCAAAGAATACCCTGTGTCAAAGAATACCGCGTGTCAAAGAATACCGTGTGTAAAAGAATACCGCGTGTCAAAGAATACCCTGTGTCAAAGAAGACCGCGTGTCAAAGAATACAGCGTGTCAAAGAAAACCGCGTGTCAAAGAATACTGCGTGTCAAAGAATACCATGTGTCAAAGAATACCCTGTGTCAAAGAATACCCTGTGTCAAAGAATACCATGTGTCAAAGAATACCGCGTGTCAAAGAATACCGCGTGTCAAAGAATACTGCATGTCAAAGAATACCCTGTGTGAAAGAATACTGCGTGTCAAAGAATACCGCGTGTCAAAGAATACTGCATGTCAAAGAATACCCTGTGTCAAAGAATATCGCGTGTCAAAGAATACCGCGTGTCAAAGAATTCCGAGTGTCAAAGAATACCCTGTGTCAAAGAATACCGCATGTCAAAGAATACCGCGTGTCAAAGAATACCGTGTGTCAAAGAAAACCCTGTGTCAAAGAATACAACGTGTCAAAGACAACCGAGTGTCAAAGAATACCCTGTGTCAAAGAATACCCTGTGTCAAAGAATACCGTGTGTCAAAGAATACCGCGTGTCAAAGAATACCCTGTGTCAAAGAATACCGCGTGTCAGAATATACCATGTGTCAAACAATAACGCGTGTCAAAGAATACCGCGTGTCAAAGAATACCGTGTGTCAAAGAATACCGCATGTCAAAGAATACCGTGTGTCAAAGAATACTGCATGTCAAAGAATACCCTGTTTCAAAGAATACTGCGTGTCAAAGAATAATCTGTGTCAAAGAATACCGTGTGTCAAAGAAAACCATGTGTCAAAGAATACCCTGTGTCAAAGAATACCGTGTGTCAAAGAATACCGCGTGTCAAAGAATACCACATGTCAAAGAATACTGCGTGTCAAAGAATATCGTGTGTCAAAGAATACCGCGTGTCAAAGAATACCGTGTGTCAAAGAATACTGTGTGTCAAAGAATACCACGTGTCAAAGAATACCGCATGTTAAAGAATACTGTGTGTCAAAGAATACCGCGTGTCAAAGAATACTGCGTGTCAAAGAATAATCTGTGTCAAAGAATACCGCGTGTCAAAGAAACAATGTGTCAAAGAATACCCTGTGTCAAAGAATACCGCGTGTCAAAGAATACTGCGTGTCAAAGAATACCGCGTGGCAAAGAATACCATGTGTCAAAGAATACCATAGGTCAAAGAATATCACGTGTAAAAGAATACCGCGTGTCAAAGAATACCGCGTGTCAAAGAATACCCTGTGTCAAAGAATACCATGTGTCAAAAAATACCCTGTGTCAAAGAATACCCTGCATCAAAGAATACCGCGTGTCAAAGAATACCGCATGTCAAAGAATACTGCGTGTCAAAGAATACTGCATGTCAAAGAATACCATGTGTCAAAGAATGCCATGTGTAAAAGAATACCCTGTGTTAAAGAATACCCTGTGTCAAAGAATACCCTGTGTCAAAGAATACTGCGTGCCAAAGAATACCGCGTGCCAAAGAATACTGTGTGTCAAAGAAAACCCTGTGTCAAAGAATACAACGTGTCAAAGAAAACCGAGTGTCAAAGAATACCCTGTGTCAAAGAATACCCTGTGTCAAAGAATACCGTGTGTCAAAGAATACCGCGTGTCAAAGAATACCCTGTGTCAAAGAATACCGCGTGTCAGAATATACCATGTGTCAAACAATAACGCGTGTCAAAGAATACCGTGTGTCAAAGAATACTGTGTGTCAAAGAATACCGCATGTCAAAGAATACCGTGTGTCAAAGATTACTGCATGTCAAAGAATACCCTGTTTCAAAGAATACTGCATGTCAAAGAATAATCTGTGTCAAAGAATACCGTGTGTCAAAGAAAACCATGTGTCAAAGAATACCCTGTGTCAAAGAATACCGTGTGTCAAAGAATACCGCGTGTCAAAGAATACCACATGTCAAAGAATACTGCGTGTCAAAGAATATCGTGTGTCAAAGAATACCGTGTGTCAAAGAATACCGTGTGTCAAAGAATACCGTGTGTCAAAGAATACCACGTGTCAAAGAATACCGTGTGTTAAAGAATACCGCGTGTCAAAGAATACCGCGTGTCAAAGAATAATCTGTGTCAAAGAATAATCTGTGTCAAAGAATACCATGTTTCAAAGAATACGGCGTGTCAAAGAATACTGTGTGTCAAAGAATACCGCGTGTCAAAGAATACTGCGTGTCAAAGAATAATCTGTGTCAAAGAATACCGCGTGTCAAAGAAAACCATGTGTCAAAGAATACCCTGTGTCAAAGAATACCGCGTGTCAAAGAATACTGCGTGTCAAAGAATACCGCGTGGCAAAGAATACCATGTGTCAAAGAATACCCTGTGTCAAAGAATATCACGTGTAAAAGAATACCGCGTGTCAAAGAATACTGCGTGTCAAAGAATACTGCATGTCAAAGAATGCCATGTGTCAAAGAATGCCCTGTGTAAAAGAATACCCTGTGTTAAAGAATACCCTGTGTCAAAGAATACCATGTGTCAAAGAGTGCCATGTGTCAAAGAATACCGCATGTCAAAGAATACCATGTGTCGAAGAATACCATGTGTCAAAGAATACCGCGTGTCAAAGAATACCGTGTGTCAAAGAATACCATGTGTCAAAGAATACCGTGTGTCAAAGAATACCTTGTGTCAAAGAATATCGTGTGTCAAAGACTACCCTGTGTCAAAGAATACCGTGTGTCAAAGAATACCGCATGTCAAAGAATACCCTGTGTCAAAGAATACTGCTTGACAAAGAATACCGCGTGTCAAAAAATACCCTGTGTCAAAGAATACCATGTGTCAAAGAATACCGAGTGTCAAAGAATACCGAGTGTCAAAGAATACCGAGTGTCAAAGAATACCGAGTGTCAAAGAATACCGCGTGTCAAAGAATACCCTGTGTCAAAGAATACACTGTGTCACAGAATACCTCGTGTCAAAGAATACCGCATGTCAAAGAATACCATTTGTCAGAGAATACCGCGTGTCAAAGAATACCACGTGTCAAAGAATACCACATGTCAAAGAATACCATGTGTCGAAGAATACCGCGTGTCAAAGAATACCGTGTGTCAAAGAATACTGCATGTCAAAGAATACTGCATGTCAAAGAATACTGCATGTCAAAGAATACCGCGTTTCAAAGAATACCCTGTGTCAAAGAATACCCTGTGTCAAAGAATACCGCGTGTCAAAGAATACCATATGTCAAAGAATAACGCGTGTCAAAGAGTACTGCGTGTCAAAGAATACCATGTGTCAAAGAATACCACGTGTCAAAGAATACCGCGTGTCAAAGAATACCATGTGTCAAAGACTACTGCGTGTCAGAATACCATGTGTCAAACAATACCGCGTGTCAAAGAATACCGCGTGTCAAAGAATACCGCGTGTCAAAGAATATCGCGTGTCAAAGAATACCGCGTGTCAAAGAATACCGCATGTCAAAGAATACCCTGTGTCAAAGAATACCCTGCGTCAAAGAATACCTCATGTCAAAGAATACCCTTTGTCAAAGAATACCGCGTGTCAAAGAATACCGCGTGTCAAAGAATACGCTTTGTTAAAGAATACCCTGTGTCAAAGAATACCGCGTGTCAAAGAATACTGCGTGTCAAAGAATACCCTGTGTCAAAGAATACCGAGTGTCACAGAATACCCTGTGTCAAAGAATACCGCATGTCAAAACATACTGCATGTGAAAGAATACCGCGTGTCAAAGAATACCATGTGTCAAAGAATACCCTGTGTCAAAGAATACCCTGTGTCAAAGAATACCGCGTGTCAAAGAATACCGCGTGTAAAAGAATACCGTATGTCAAAGAATACCCTGTGTCAAAGAAGACTGCGTGTCAAAGAATACAGCATGTCAAAGAAAACCGAGTGTCAAAGAATACCGCGATTCAAAGAATACCATGTGTCAAAGAATACCCTGTGTCAAAGAATACCCTGTGTCAAAGAATACCCTGTGTCAAAGAATACCGCGTGTCAAAGAATACCGCGTGTCAAAGAATACTGTGTGTCAAAGAATACCCTGTGTGAAAGAATACTGCGTGTCAAAGAATACCGTGTATCAAAGAATACTGCATGTCAAAGAATACCCTGTGTCAAAGAATATCGTGTGTCAAAGAATACCGCGTGTCAAAGAATTCCGAGTGTCAAAGAATACCCTGTGTCAAAGAATACCGCATGTCAAAGAATACCGCGTGTCAAAGAATACCGTGTGTCAAAGACAACCCTGTGTCAAAGAATACCACGTGTCAAAGAATACCGAGTGTCAAAGAATACCCTGTGTCAAAGAATACCCTGTGTCAAAGAATACCGCATGTCAAAGAATACCCTGTGTCAAAGAATACTGCGTGTCAAAGAATACCGCGTGTATAAAAATACCATGTGTCAAAGAATAACGCGTGTCAAAGAATACCGCGTGTCAAAGAATACCCTGTGTCAAAGACTACCGCGTGTCAAAGAATACCGCGTGTCAAAGAATACCGTGTGTCAAAGAATACCGTGTGTCAAAGAATACCGCATGTCAAAGAATACCGTGTGTCAAAGAATACTGCATGTCAAAGAATACCCTGTGTCAAAGAATACTGCGAGTCAAAGAATACTGTGTGTCAAAGAATACCGCGTGTCAAAGAATACCACATGTCAAAGAATACTGCGTGTCGAAGAATACCGTGTGTCAAAGAATACCGCGTGTCAAAGAATACCGTGTGTCAAAGAATACCGTGTGTCAAAGAATACCGCGTGTCAAAGAATACCGCGTGTCAAAGAATACCGTGTGTCAAAGAATAATCTGTGTTAAAGAATACCGCGTGTCAAAGAATACCCTGTGTCAAAGAATACCGCGTGTCAAAGAATACTGTGTGTCAAAGAATACCACGTGTCAAAGAATACCGCGTGTCAAAGAATACTGCGTGTCAAAGAATAATCTGTGTCAAAGAATACAGCGTGTCAAAGAATACCCTGTGTCAAAGAATACCCTGTGTCAAAGAATACCCTGTGTCAAAGAATACCCTGTGTCAAAGAATACCGCGTGTCAAAGAATACCGCGTGTCAAAGAATACCATGTGTCAAAGAATATCACGTGTCAAAGAATAAAACGTGTCAAAGAATACCGCGTGTCAAAGAATACGCTGTGTCAAAGAATACCATGTGTCACAAAATACCCTGTGTCAAAGAATACCCTGTATCAAAGAATACCGATGTCAAAGAATACCGCGTGTCAAAGAATACCGTGTGTCAAAGAATACTGCGTGTCAAAGAATACTGCATGTCAAAGAATACCATGTGTCAAAGAATGCCATGTGTAAAAGAATACACTGTGTTGAAGAATACCCTGTGTCAAAGAATACCCTGTGTCAAAGAATACCCTGTGTCAAAGAATACCCTGTGTCAAAGAATACCGCGTGTCAAAGAATACCGCGTGTCAAAGAATACCATGTGTCAAAGAATATCACGTGCCAATGAATACCGCGTGCCAAAGAATACCGCGTGTCAAAGAATACCATGTGTCAAAGAGTGACATGTGTCAAAGAATACCGCATGTCAAAGGATACCATGTGTCAAAGAATACCATGTGTCAAAGAATACCACGTGTCAAAGAATACCACGTGTCAAAGAATACCATGTGTCAAAGAATACTGTGTGTCAAAGAATACCTTGTGTCAAAGAATACCGTGTGTCAAAGAATACACTGTATCAAAGAATACCGCGTGTCAAAGAATACCCTGTGTCAAAGAATACCGCGTGTCAAAAAATACCCTGTGTCAAAGAACACCATGTGTCAAAGAATACCGATTGTCAAAGAATACCACGTGTCAAAGAATACCACGTGTCAAAGAATACCCTGTGTCAAAGAATACTGCGTGTCAAAGAATACCCTGTGTCAAAGAATACTGCATGTCAAAGAATACTGCATGTCAAAGAATACCGCGTGTCAAAGAATACTGCGTGTCAAAGAATACTGCGTGTCAAAGAATACCCTGTGTCAAAGAATACCCTGTGTCACAGAATACCGCGTGTCAAAGAATACTGCGTGTCAAAGAATACCACGTGTCAAAGAATACCATGTGTCAAAGAATACCGCGTGTCAAAGAATACCGTGTGTCAAAGAATACCCTGTGTCAAAGAATACAGCATGTCAAAGAATACTGCATGTCAAAGAATACAGCATGTCAAAGAATACCGCGTGTCAAAAAATACCCTGTGTCAAAGAATACCCTGTGTCAAAGAATACCGTGTGTCAAAGAATACCGCGTGTCAAAGAATACCATGTGTCAAAGAATACCGCGTGTCAACGTATACCGCGTGTCAAAGAATACCATGTGTCAAAGAATACCGCGTGTCACAGAATACTGCGTGTCAAAGGAAACCCTGTGTCAAAGAATACCGCGTGTCAAAGAATACCGCTTGTCAAAGTATACCATGTGTCAAAGAATGCCGCGTGTCAAAGAATACCGCATGTCAAAGAATACCCTGTGTCGAAGAATACTGCGTGTCAAAGAATACCGCGTGTCAAAGAATACCATGTGTCAAAGAATACTGCATGTCAAAGAATACCGCCTGTCAAAGAATACCGCGTGTCAAAGAATACCACGTGTCAAAGAATACTCTGTGTCAAAGAATACCGTGTGTCAAAGAATACCGCGTGTCAAAGAATACCCTGTGTCAAAGAATACTGCTTGACAAAGAATACCGCATGTCAAAAAATACCCTGTGTCAAAGAATACCATGTGTTAAAGAATACCGAGTGTCAAAGAATACCGAGTGTCAAAGAATACCGAGTGTCAAAGAATACCGAGTGTAAAAGAATACCGCGTGTCAAAGAATACCCTGTGTCAAAGAATACCCTGTGTCACAGAATACCTCGTGTCAAAGAATGCCGCGTGTCAAAGAATACCCTTTGTCAGAGAATACTGCGTGTCAAAGAATACCACGTGTCAAAGAATACCACATGTCAAAGAATACCCTGTGTCAAAGAATACCGCGTGTCAAAGAATACTGCGTGTCAAAGAATACCCTGTGTCAAAGAATACTGCGTGTCAAAGAATACCGCGTGTCAAAGAATACTGCGTGTCAAAGAATACTGCGTGTCAAAGAATACCCTGTGTCAAAGAAGACCCTGTGTCACAGAATACCGCGTGTCAAAAAATACTGCGTGTCAAAGAATACCACGTGTCAAAGAATACTATGTGTCAAAGAATACCGCGTGTAAAAGAATACCGTGTGTCAAAGAATACCCTGTGTCAAAGAATACTGCATGTCAAAGAATACTGCATGTCAAAGAATACTGCGTGTCAAAGAATACCACGTGTCAAAGAATACCCTGTGTCAAAGAATACCCTGTGTCAAAGAATACCGTGTGTCAAAGACTACCGCGTGTCAAAGAATACCATATGTCAAAGAATAACGCGTGTCAAAGATTACCGCGTGTCAAAGAATATCGCGTGTCAAAGAATACCGCGTGTCAAAGAATACCCTGTGTCAATGTATACCCTGCATCAAAGAATACCTTGTGTCAAAGAATACCCTTTGTCAAAGAATACCGCGTGTCAAAGATTACCGCGTGTCAAAGAATATCGCGTGTCAAAGAATACCGCGTGTCAAAGAATACTGCATGTCAAAGAATACCCTGTGTCAATGTATACCCTGCATCAAAGAATACCTTGTGTCAAAGAATACCCTTTGTCAAAGAATACCGCGTGTCAAAGAATACCGCGTGTCAAAGAATACGCTTTGTCAAAGAATACCCTGTGTCAAAGAATACCGCGTGTCAAAGAATACTGCGTGTCAAAGAATACCCTGTGTCAAAGAATACCGCGTGTCAAAGAATACCGCGTGTCAAAGAATACCGAGTGTCACAGAATACCCTGTGTCAAAGAATACCGCATGTCAAAGAATACCGCATGTGAAAGAATACCGCGTGTCAAAGAATACTGCGTGTAAAAGAATACCGTGTGTCAAAGAATACCCTGTGTCAAAGAAGACCGCGTGTCAAAGAATACAGCATGTCAAAAAAAACTGAGTGTCAAAGAATACCGCGTGTCAAAGAATACCATGTGTCAAAGAATACCCTGTGTCAAAGAATACCCTGTGTCAAAGAATACCATGTGTCAAAGAATACCGCGTGTCAAAGAATACCGCATGTCAAAGAATACTGCGTGTCAAAGAATACCCTGTGTGAAAGAATACTGCGTGTCAAAGAATACTGTGTGTCAAAGAATACTGCATGTCAAAGAATACCCTGTGTCAAAGAATATCGCATGTCAAAGAATACCGCGTGTCAAAGAATTCCGAGTGTCAAAGAATACCCTGTATCAAAGAATACTGCATGTCAAAGAATACCGCGCGTCAAAGAATACCGCGTGTCAAAGAATACCGCGTGTCAAAGAATACCATGTGTCAAAGAATACCGCGTGTCAAAGAATACCGCGTGTCAACGTATACCGCGTGTCAAAGAATACCATGTGTCAAAGAATACCGCGTGTCACAGAATACCGCGTGTCAAAGAAAACCCTGTGTCAAAGAATACCGCATGTCAAAGAATACCGCTTGTCAAAGTATACCATGTGTCAAAGAATGCCGCGTGTCAAAGAATACCGCATGTCAAAGAATACCCTGTGTCGAAGAATACTGCGTGTCAAAGAATACCGCGTGTCAAAGAATACCATGTGTCAAAGAATACCGCATGTCAAAGAATACCGCCTGTCAAAGAATACCACGTGTCAAAGAATACTCTGTGTCAAAGAATACCGTGTGTCAAAGAATACCGCGTGTCAAAGAATACCCTGTGTCAAAGAATACTGCTTGACAAAGAATACCGCATGTCAAAAAATACCCTGTGTCAAAGAATACCATGTGTTAAAGAATACCGAGTGTCAAAGAATACCGAGTGTCAAAGAATACCGAGTGTCAAAGAATACCGAGTGTAAAAGAATACCGCGTGTCAAAGAATACCCTGTGTCAAAGAATACCCTGTGTCACAGAATACCTCGTGTCAAAGAATGCCGCGTGTCAAAGAATACCCTTTGTCAGAGAATACTGCGTGTCAAAGAATACCACGTGTCAAAGAATACCACATGTCAAAGAATACCCTGTGTCAAAGAATACCGCGTGTCAAAGAATACTGCGTGTCAAAGAATACCCTGTGTCAAAGAATACTGCGTGTCAAAGAATACCGCGTGTCAAAGAATACTGCGTGTCAAAGAATACTGCGTGTCAAAGAATACCCTGTGTCAAAGAAGACCCTGTGTCACAGAATACCGCGTGTCAAAAAATACTGCGTGTCAAAGAATACCACGTGTCAAAGAATACCCTGTGTCAAAGAATACCGTGTGTCAAAGAATACTGCGTGTCAAAGAATACTGCATGTCAAAGAATACTGCATGTCAAAGAATACTGCGTGTCAAAGAATACCACGTGTCAAAGAATACCCTGTGTCAAAGAATACCCTGTGTCAAAGAATACCGTGTGTCAAAGACTACCGCGTGTCAAAGAATACCATATGTCAAAGAATAACGCGTGTCAAAGATTACGAGTGTCAAAGAATATCGCGTGTCAAAGAATACCGCGTGTCAAAGAATACCCTGTGTCAATGTATACCCTGCATCAAAGAATACCTTGTGTCAAAGAATACCCTTTGTCAAAGAATACCGCGTGTCAAAGATTACCGCGTGTCAAAGAATATCGCGTGTCAAAGAATACCGCGTGTCAAAGAATACTGCATGTCAAAGAATACCCTGTGTCAATGTATACCCTGCATCAAAGAATACCTTGTGTCAAAGAATACCCTTTGTCAAAGAATAAGGCGTGTCAAAGAATACCGCGTGTCAAAGAATACGCTTTGTCAAAGAATACCCTGTGTCAAAGAATACCGCGTGTCAAAGAATACTGCGTGTCAAAGAATACCCTGTGTCAAAGAATACCGCGTGTCAAAGAATACCGCGTGTCAAAGAATACCGAGTGTCACAGAATACCCTGTGTCAAAGAATACCGCATGTCAAAGAATACCGCATGTGAAAGAATACCGCGTGTCAAAGAATACTGCGTGTAAAAGAATACCGTGTGTCAAAGAATACCCTGTGTCAAAGAAGACCGCGTGTCAAAGAATACAGCATGTCAAAAAAAACTGAGTGTCAAAGAATACCGCGTGTCAAAGAATACCATGTGTCAAAGAATACCCTGTGTCAAAGAATACCCTGTGTCAAAGAATACCATGTGTCAAAGAATACCGCGTGTCAAAGAATACCGCATGTCAAAGAATACTGCGTGTCAAAGAATACCCTGTGTGAAAGAATACTGCGTGTCAAAGAATACTGTGTGTCAAAGAATACTGCATGTCAAAGAATACTCTGTGTCAAAGAATATCGCATGTCAAAGAATACCGCGTGTCAAAGAATTCCGAGTGTCAAAGAATACCCTGTATCAAAGAATACTGCATGTCAAAGAATACCGCGCGTCAAAGAATACCGCGTGTCAAAGAATACCGTGTGTCAAAGAATAATCTGTGTCAAAGAATACCGCGTGTCAAAGAATACCATGTTTCAAAGAATACCGCATGTCAAAGAATAATCTGTGTCAAAGAATACCGCGTGTCAAAGAAGACCATGTGTCAAAGAATACCCTGTGTCAAAGACTACCGCGTGTCAAAGAATACTGCGTGTCAAAGAATACCGCGTGGCAAAGAATACCATGTGTCAAAGAATACCCTGTGTCAAAGAATATCACGTGTAAAAGAATACCGCGTGTCAAAGAATACCGCATGTCAAAGAATACCCTGTGTCAAAGAATACCATGTGTCAAAAAATACCCTGTGTCAAAGAATACCCTGCATCAAAGAATACCGTGTGTCAAAGAATACCGCGTGTCAAAGAATACTGCGTGTCAAAGAATACTGCATGTCAAAGAATACCATGTGTCAAAGAATGCCATGTGTAAAAGAATACCCTGTGTTAAAGAATACCCTGTGTCAAAGAATACCCTGTGTCAAAGAATACTGCGTGCCAAAGAATACCGCGTGCCAAAGAATACGGCGTGTCAAAGAATACCATGTGTCAAAGAGTGCCATGTGTCAAAGAATACCGCATGTCAAAGAGTACCATGTGTCGAAGAATACCATGTGTCAAAGAATACTGCATGTCAAAGAATACTGCAAGTCAAAGAATACCGCGTTTCAAAGAATACCCTGTGTCAAAGAATACCGTGTGTCAAAGAATACCGCGTGTCAAAGAATACCATATGTCAAAGAATAACGCGTGTCAAAGAATACCGCGTGTCAAAGAATACCATGTGTCAAAGAATACCGCGTGTCAAAGAATACCGCGTGTCAAAGAATACCATGTGTCAAAGACTACTGCGTGTCAAAGAATACCATGTGTCAAACAATACCGCGTGTCAAAGAATACCGCGTGTCAAAGAATACCGCGTGTCAAAGAATATCGCGTGTCAAAGAATACTGCGTGTCAAAGAATACCGCATGTCAAAGAATACCCTGTGTCAAAGAATACCGCGTGTCAAAGACTACCGCGTGTCAAAGACTACGCTTTGTCAAAGAATACCCTGTGTCAAAGAATACCGTGTGTCAAAGAATACTGCGTGTCAAAGAATAGCATGTGTTAAAGAATACCGCGTGTCAAAGAATACCGCGTGTCAAAGAATACCATGTGTCAAAGAATACCGCGTGTCACAGAATACCGCGTGTCAAAGAAACCCCTGTGTCAAAGAATACCGTGTGTCAAAGAATACCGCTTGTCAAAGTATACCATGTGTCAAAGAATGCCGCGTGTCAAAGAATACCGCATGTCAAAGAATACCCTGTGTCGAAGAATACTGCGTGTCAAAGAATACCGCGTGTCAAAGAATACCGCATGTCAAAGAATACCGCCTGTCAAAGAATACCGCGTGTCAAAGAATACCACGTGTCAAAGAATACTCTGTGTCAAAGAATACCGTGTGTCAAAGAATACTGCGTGTCAAAGAATACCCTGTGTCAAAGAATACTGCTTGACAAAGAATACCGCGTGTCAAAAAATACCCTGTGTCAAAGAATACCATGTGTTAAAGAATACCGAGTGTCAAAGAATACCGAGTGTCAAAGAATACCGAGTGTCAAAGAATACCGAGTGTAAAAGAATACCGCATGTCAAAGAATACCCTGTGTCAAAGAATACCCTGTGTCACAGAATACCTCGTGTCAAAGAATACCGCGTGTCAAAGAATACCCTTTGTCAGAGAATACCGCGTGTCAAAGACTACCACGTGTCAAAGAATACCACATGTCAAAGAATACCCTGTGTCAAAGAATACCGCGTGTCAAAGAATACTGCGTGTCAAAGAATACCCTGTGTCAAAGAATACTGCGTGTCAAAGAATACCGCGTGTCAAAGAATACTGCGTGTCAAAGAATACTGCGTGTCAAAGAATACCCTGTGTCAAAGAAGACCCTGTGTCACAGAATACCGCGTGTCAAAAAATACTGCGTGTCAAAGAATACCACGTGTCAAAGAATACTATGTGTCAAAGAATACCGTGTGTCAAAGAATCCCGTGTGTCAAAGAATACCCTGTGTCAAAGAATACTGCATGTCAAAGAATACTGCATGTCAAAGAATACTGCATGTCAAAGAATACTGCATGTCAAAGAATACCCTGTGTCAAAGAATACCCTGTGTCAAAGAATACCGTGTGTCAAAGAATACCGCGTGTCAAAGAATACCATATGTCAAAGAATAACGCGTGTCAAAGATTATCGCGTGTCAAAGAATATCGCGTGTCAAAGAATACCGCGTGTCAAAGAATACTGCATGTCAAAGAATACCCTGTGTCAATGTATACCCTGCATCAAAGAATACCTTGTGTCAAAGATTACCCTTTGTCAAAGAATACCGCGTGTCAAAGATTACTGCGTGTCAAAGAATATCGCGTGTCAAAGAATACCGCGTGTCAAAGAATACTGCATGTCAAAGAATACCCTGTGTCAATGTATACACTGCATCAAAGAATACCTTGTGTCAAAGAATACCCTTTGTCAAAGAATACCGCGTGTCAAAGAATACCGCGTGTCAAAGAATACGCTTTGTCAAAGAATACCCTGTGTCAAAGAATACCGCGTGTCAAAGAATACTGCGTGTCAAAGAATACCCTGTGTCAAAGAATACCACGTGTCAAAGAATACCGCGTGTCAAAGAATACCGAGTGTCACAGAATACCCTGTGTCAAAGAATACCGCATGTCAAAGAATACCGCATATGAAAGAATACCGCGTGTCAAAGAATACTGCGTGTAAAAGAATACCGTGTGTCAAAGAATACCCTGTGTCAAAGAAGACCGCGTGTCAAAGAATACAGCATGTCAAAGAAAACCGAGTGTCAAAGAATACCGCGTGTCAAAGAATACCATGTGTCAAAGAATACCCTGTGTCAAAGAATACCCTGTGTCAAAGAATACCATGTGTCAAAGAATACCGCGTGTCAAAGAATACCGCATGTCAAAGAATACTGCGTGTCAAAGAATACTGCGTGTCAAAGAATACCGTGTGTCAAAGAATACTGCATGTCAAAGAATACCCTGTGTCAAAGAATATCGCATGTCAAAGAATACCGCGTGTCAAAGAATTCCGAGTGTCAAAGAATACCCTGTATCAAAGAATACTGCATGTCAAAGAATACCGCGCGTCAAAGAATACCGCGTGTCAAAGAATACCGTGTGTCAAAGAATAATCTGTGTCAAAGAATACCGCGTGTCAAAGAATACCATGTTTCAAAGAATACCGCATGTCAAAGAATAATCTGTGTCAAAGAATACTGCGTGTCAAAGAATACCATGTTTCAAAGAATACCGCGTGTCAAAGAATACTGTGTGTCAAAGAATACCGCGTGTCAAAGAATACCGCGTGTCAAAGACTACCGCGTGTCAAAGAATACTGCGTGTCAAAGAATAATCTGTGTCAAAGAATACCGCGTGTCAAAGAAGACCATGTGTCAAAGAATACCCTGTGTCAAAGACTACCGCGTGTCAAAGAATACTGCGTGTCAAAGAATACCGCGTGGCAAAGAATACCATGTGTCAAAGAATACCCTGTGTCAAAGAATATCACGTGTAAGAGAATACCGTGTGTCAAAGAATACCGCATGTCAAAGAATACCCTGTGTCAAAGAATACCATGTGTCAAAAAATACCCTGTGTCAAAGAATACCCTGCTTCAAAGAATACCGTGTGTCAAAGAATACCGCGTGTCAAAGAATATTGCGTGTCAAAGAATACTGCATGTCAAAGAATACCATGTGTCAAAGAATGCCATGTGTAAAAGAATACCCTGTGTTAAAGAATACCCTGTGTCAAAGAATACCCTGTGTCAAAGAATACTGCGTGCCAAAGAATACCGCGTGCCAAAGAATACCGCGTGTCAAAGAATACCATGTGTCAAAGAGTGCCATGTGTCAAAGAATACCGCATGTCAAAGAATACCATGTGTCGAAGAATACCATGTGTCAAAGAATACCGCGTGTCAAAGAATACTGCATGTCAAAGAATACCATGTGTCAAAGAATACCGTGTGTCAAAGAATACCTTGTGTCAAAGAATATCGTGTGTCAAAGACTACCCTGTGTCAAAGAATACCGTGTGTCAAAGAATACTGCTTGACAAAGAATACCGCATGTCAAAAAATACCCTGTGTCAAAGAATCCCATGTGTCAAAGAATACCGAGTGTCAAAGAATACCGAGTGTCAAAGAATACCGAGTGTCAAAGAATACCGAGTGTCAAAGAATACCGCGTGTCAAAGAATACCCTGTGTCAAAGAATACCCTGTGTCACAGAATACCTCGTGTCAAAGAATACCGCATGTCAAAGAATACCCTTTGTCAGAGAATACCGCGTGTCAAAGAATACCACGTGTCAAAGAATACCACATGTCAAAGAATACCCTGTGTCAAAGAATACCGCTGTGTCAAAGAATACTGCGTGTCAAAGAATACCCTGTGTCAAAGAATACTGCGTGTCAAAGAATACCGCGTGTCAAAGAATACTGCGTGTCAAAGAATACCCTGTGTCAAAGAATACCCTGTGTCACAGAATACCGCGTGTCAAAAAATACTGCGTGTCAAAGAATACCACATGTCAAAGAATACCATGTGTCGAAGAATACCGCGTGTCAAAGAATACCGTGTGTCAAAGAATACTGCATGTCAAAGAATACTGCATGTCAAAGAATACTGCATGTCAAAGAATACCGCGTTTCAAAGAATACCCTGTGTCAAAGAATACCCTGTGTCAAAGAATACTGTGTGTCAAAGAATACCGCGTGTCAAAGAATACCATATGTCAAAGAATAACGCGTGTCAAAGAATACCATGTGTCAAAGAATACCGCGTGTCAAAGAATACCGCGTGTAAAAGAATACCGCGTGTCAAAGAATACCATGTGTCAAAGACTACTGCGTGTCAAAGAATACCATGTGTCAAACAATACCGCGTGTCAAAGAATACCGCGTGTCAAAGAATACCGCGTTTCAAAGAATATCGCGTGTCAAAGAATACCGCGTGTCAAAGAATACCGCAGTGTCAAAGAATACCCTGTGTCAAAGAATACCCTGCGTCAAAGAATACCTCGTGTCAAAGAATACCCTTTGTCAAAGAATACCGCGTGTCAAAGAATACCGCGTGTCAAAGAATACGCTTTGTCAAAGAATACCCTGTGTCAAAGATTACCGCGTGTCAAAGAATACTGCGTGTCAAAGAATACCCTGTGTCAAAGAATACCGCGTGTCAAAGAATACCGAGTGTCACAGAATACCCTGTGTCAAAGAATACCGCATGTCAAAAAATACCGCATGTGAAAGAATACCGCGTGTCAAAGAATACCATGTGTCAAAGAATACCCTGTGTCAAAGAATACCCTGTGTCAAAGAATACTGCGTGTCAAAGAATACCGCGTGTAAAAGAATACCGTATGTCAAAGAATACCCTGTGTCAAAGAAGACTGCGTGTCAAAGAATACAGCATGTCAAAGAAAACCGAGTGTCAAAGAATACCGCGATTCAAAGAATACCCTGTGTCAAAGAATACCCTGTGTCAAAGAATACCCTGTGTCACAGAATACCTCGTGTCAAAGAATACCGCGTGTCAAAGAATACCCTTTGTCAGAGAATACCGCGTGTCAAAGAATACCACGTGTCAAAGAATACCACATGTCAAAGAATACCCTGTGTCAAAGAATACCGCGTGTCAAAGAATACTGCGTGTCAAAGAATACCCTGTGTCAAAGAATACTGTGTGTCAAAGAATACCGCGTGTCAAAGAATACTGCGTGTCAAAGAATACTGCGTGTCAAAGAATACCCTGTGTCAAAGAAGACCCTGTGTCACAGAATATCGCGTGTCAAAAAATACTGCGTGTCAAAGAATACCACGTGTCAAAGAATACTATGTGTCAAAGAATACCGCTGTGTCAAAGAATACCGTGTGTCAAAGAATACCCTGTGTCAAAGAATACTGCATGTCAAAGAATACTGCATGTCAAAGAATACTGCATGTCAAAGAATACCGCGTGTCAAAGAATACCCTGTGTCAAAGAATACCCTGTGTCAAAGAATACCGCTGTGTCAAAGAATAACGCGTGTCAAAGATTATCGCGTGTCAAAGAATATCGCGTGTCAAAGAATACCGCGTGTCAAAGAATATCGCGTGTCAAAGAATACCGCGTGTCAAAGAATACTGCATGTCAAAGAATACCCTGTGTCAATGTATACCCTGCATCAAAGAATACCTTGTGTCAAAGAATACCCTTTGTCAAAGAATACCGCGTGTCAAAGAATACCGCGTGTCAAAGAATACTGCGTGTCAAAGAATACCCTGTGTCAAAGAATACAGCGTTTCAAAGAATACCGAGTGTCACAGAATACCCTGTGTCAAAGAATACCGCATGTCAAAGAATACCGCATGTGAAAGAATACCGCGTGTAAAAGAATACCGTGTGTCAAAGAATACCCTGTGTCAAAGAAGACTGCGTGTCAAAGAATACAGCATGTCAAAGAAAACCGAGTGTCAAAGAATACCGCGATGCAAAGAATACCGCTGTGTCAAAGAATACCGATGTGTCACAGAGTGACCATGTGTCAAAGAATACCGCGTGTCAAAGCATACCATGTGTCGAAGAATACCATGTGTCAAAGAATACCGCATGTGTCAAAGAATACCTCGTGTCAAAGAATACTGCGTGTAAAAGACTACCCGTGTGTCAAAGAATACCCGTGTGTCAAAGAAGACTGCGTGTACAAAGAATACAGCATTGTCAAAAATACCCTGTGTCAAAGAATACAGCTGTCAAAGAAAACCGAGTGTCAAAGAATACCGCGTGTCAAAGAATACCGATGTGTCAAAGAATACCCGAGTGTCAAAGAATACCGCTGTGTCAAAGAATACCATGTGTCAAAGGAATACCTGCGTGTCACAGAATACCTCGTGTCAAAGAATACCGCATGTCAAAGAATACCCTTTGTCAGAAGAATACTGCGTGTCAAAGAATACCAGTGTGTCAAAGAATACCTACATGTCAAGAATACCCTGTGTCAAAGAATACCTCGCAGTGTCAAAGAATTACCTGCGTGTCAAAGAAATACCGTGTGTCAAAGAATACTGCTGTGTCAAAGAATACCACGTGTCAAAGAATACCGAGTGTCAAAGAATACCCTGTGTCAAAGAATACCCTGTGTCAAAGAATACCGTGTGTCAAAGAATACCGCGTGTCAAAGAATACCCTGTGTCAAAGAATACCGCGTGTAAAAAAATACCCTGTGTCAAAGAATAACGCGTGTCAAAGAATACCGCGTGTCAAAGAATACCGCATGTCAAGGAATACCGTGTGTCAAAGAATACTGCATGTCAAAGAATACCCTGTTTCAAAGAATACTGCGAGTCAAAGAATACTGTGTGTCAAAGAATACCGCGTGTCAAAGAATACCGCGTGTCAAAGAATACTGCGTGTCAAAGAATACCGTGTGTCAAAGAATACCGCGTGTCAAAGAATACCGTGTGTCAAAGAATACCGCTAGTCAAAGAATACCCCGTGTCAAAGAATACCGTGTGTCAAAGAATAATCTGTGTCAAAGAATACCGCGTGTCAAAGAATACCATGTTGCAAAGAATACCGCGTGTCAAAGAATACAGCATGTCAAAGAATACAGCATGTCAAAGAATATCGCGTGTCAAAGAATACCGTGTGTCAAAGAATACCGCGTGTCAAAGAATACCCCTGTGTCAAAGAATACCCTGCGTCAAAGAATACCTCGTGTCAAAGAATACCCTGTTGTCAAAGAATACCGCGTGTCAAAGAATACGCGTGTCAAAGAATACGCTTTGTCAAAGAATACCCGTGTCAAAGATTACCGTACGTGTCAAAGGAATACTGCGTGTCAAAGAATACCCTGTGTCAAAGAATACCGCGTGTCAACGAATACCGAGTGTCACAGAATACCCTGTGTCAAAGAATACTGCGTGTCAAGAATACGCGTGTCAAAGAATACGTATGTCAAAGAATACCCTGTGTCAAAGAATACTGCGTGTCAAAGAAATACAGCATGTCCCAACAAAAAAAAAGAATACACCGAGTTGTCAAAGAATACCGCGATTCAAAGAATACCCTGTGTCAAAGAATACCCTGTGTCAAAGAATACCCTGTGTCACAGAATACCTCGTGTCAAAGAATACCGCGTGTCAAAGAATACCCTTTGTCAGAGAATACCGCGTGTCAAAGAATACCACGTGTCAAAGAATACCACGTGTCAAAGAATACCCTGTGTCAAAGAATACCGTGTGTCAAAGAATACTGCGTGTCAAAGAATACCCTGTGTCAAAGAATACTGCTGCTGTCAAAGAATACCGCGTGTCAAAGAATACTGCGTGTCAAAGAATACTGCGTGTCAAAGAATACCCTGTGTCAAAGAAGACCCTGTGTCACAGAATACCGCGTGTCAAAAAATACTGCGTGTCAAAGAATACCATGTGTCAAAGAATACTATGTGTCAAAGAATACCGCGTGTCAAAGAATACCGTGTGTCAAAGAATACCCTGTGTCAAAGTACTGCTGTCAAATACTGCATGTCAAAGAATACTGCATGTCAAAGAATACTGCATGTCAAAGAATACCCTGTGTCAAAGAATACCCTGTGTCAAAGAATACCCTGTGTCAAAGAATACCGATGTGTCAAAGAATACCGCGGTGTCAAAGAATACCTATGTCAAAGAATAACGCGTGTCAAAGATACGCGTGTCAAAGAATATCGCGTGTCAAAGAATACCGCGTGTCAAAGAATACGCGTGTCAAAGAATACCGTGTGTCAAAGAATACTGCTGTCAAAGAATACCGCGTGTCAAAGAATACCCGTGTCAAAGAATACTGTGTCAAAGAATACCCTGTGTCAAAGAATACCGCGTGTCAAAGAATACCCTGTGTCAAAGAATACCGCGTGTCAAAGAATACCGCGTGTCAAAGAATACGCTGTGTCAAAGAATACCGCATGTCAAAGAATACCGCGTGTCAAAGAATACCGCGTGTCAAAGAATACTGCATGTCAAAGAATACCGTGTGTCAAAGAATACCCTGTGTCAAAGAATACCGCGTGTCAAAGAATACAGCATGTCAAAGAATACCGTGTGTCAAAGAATACCGCGTGTCAAAGAATACATGTGTCAAAGAATACTGCGTGTCAAAGAATACCCTGTGTCAAAGAAAACCGCGTGTCAAAGAATACCGCGTGTCAAAGAATACCCTGTGTCAAAGAATACCGCATGTCAAAGAATACCGCATGTGAAAGAATACCGCGTGTCAAAGAATACTGCGTGTAAAAGAATACCGTGTGTCAAAGAATACCCTGTGTCAAAGAAGACAGCGTGTCAAAGAATACAGCATGTCAAAGAAGACCGCGTGTCAAAGAATACAGCATGTCAAAGAAAACCGAGTGTCAAAGAATACCGCGTGTCAAAGAATACCATGTGTCAAAGAATACCCTGTGTCAAAGAATACCCTGTGTCAAAGAATACCATGTGTCAAAGAATACCGCGTGTCAAAGAATACCGCGTGTCAAAGAATACCGCGTGTCAAAGAATACCGTGTGTCAAAGAAAACCCTGTGTCAAAGAATACCACGTGTCAAAGAATACCGAGTGTCAAAGAATACCCTGTGTCAAAGAATACCCTGTGTCAAAGAATACCGTGTGTCAAAGAATACCGCGTGTCAAAGAATACCCTGTGTCAAAGAATACCGCGTGTAAAAAAATACCATGTGTCAAAGAATAACGCGTGTCAAAGAATACCGCGTGTCAAAGAATACCCTGTGTCAAAGAATACCGCGTGTCAAAGAATACCGTGTGTCAAAGAATACCGCATGTCAAAGAATACCGTGTGTCAAAGAATACTGCATGTCAAAGAATACCCTGTTTCAAAGAATACTGCGAGTCAAAGAATACTGTGTGTCAAAGAATACCGCGTGTCAAAGAATACCACATGTCAAAGAATACTGCGTGTCAAAGAATACCGTGTGTCAAAGAATACCGCGTGTCAAAGAATACCGTGTGTCAAAGAATACCGTGTGTCAAAGAATACCGTGTGTCAAAGAATACCGCGTGTCAAAGAATACCGCGTGTCAAAGAATACCGTGTGTCAAAGAATAATCTGTGTCAAAGAATACCGCGTGTCAAAGAATACCATGTTGCAAAGAATACCGCGTGTCAAAGAATACCGCGTGTCAAAGAAAACCCTGTGTCAAAGAATACCGCATGTCAAAGAATACCGCTTGTCAAAGTATACCATGTGTCAAAGAATGCCGCGTGTCAAAGAATACCCTGTGTCAAAGAATACCGTGTGTCAAAGAATACCGCGTGTCAAAGAATACCCTGTGTCAAAGAATACTGCTTGACAAAGAATACTGCGTGTCAAAAAATACCCTGTGTCAAAGAATACCATGTGTTAAAGAATACCGAGTGTCAAAGAATACCGAGTGTCAAAGAATACCGAGTGTCAAAGAATACCGAGTGTAAAAGAATACCGCGTGTCAAAGAATACCCTGTGTCAAAGAATACCCTGTGTCACAGAATACCTCGTGTCAAAGAATACCGCGTGTCAAAGAATACCCTTTGTCAGAGAATACCGCGTGTCAAAGAATACCACGTGTCAAAGAATACCACATGTCAAAGAATACCCTGTGTCAAAGAATACCGCTGTCACCGCCTCACTTGCACATATAATAAAGGGCTGCAATTCCAGCCCAAGGGAAACCATTGAGTCGAGCAGGACCCGAGTAATCTAGAACCTTCTCGAAAGAGATGGTCACCAAGTCCATGATTCCGTGGACACTGATGTGGCCTGCCTAATGCGGGGTCCACGAGGAACTCGGACAGAGTTACCGCCCGTGTCGAGTTAGGACACGCGGAGACCAGCAGAGGACAAACGGACTGGAGAGAGACAACAGGGCCTGCCTGAGAGGGACTCATAGATAGTGGTAGATATACTAGGGCTAGATAGTGTGCTAGATTGTTGTATGACAACTATATGTTTGATGTTTAACTATCTGTGATATGTAAGATAAGAGAGCGCGGGTCTGTTTACCCACTGCGCCAACTGTACACTTCATACAATAAATGTTCTATATCCTAGCGAACAGTGTATTGTTGCCTGTATGAACCCGAACCATTATTTAGATCAGAGTAAGACCATGACAGGCTTTTTGGGGGCTAGTTTTCCGGTTTTGGCATAGAATGTTTTCTTAAAAACCTGTTAAATGCCATGTAAAATTAATTATTTAAGCATATCGCATTGATTTTTGATAACACATTGATTTGTTTAAATCAAAGAAATTGTTAACGTTGCAAGTTTACATAAAACTAGTAGCTATCTAGCAATAAAATAGAAATAATCTGAGTCCCTCGGCAATGTCTCACCATTGCCTCCGTAGCGCCTCTGTATTTTGATTCTGTAAACAATTTTTTGTTGACATGTTACTATTTTGACATTTTTTTTGTGTGACAGTGACTAATGTTTTCTCGCTCCACGAGCAGATTGTTCCGCAACAAGTGCCGCGTCCAACCGATGAAACCTTTCCAACAGTAACGAGAGTACAAGACAACATCGAGGAGCTTCAAAATTCAGAGCTAAGTTTCACCTCATACTCATTGTACTTCTAAGCTGTACTTCTCATGTTTCATCAATGTATTATTTTGTATCATATTGATTTCTTTGCATATTCAGAAACTTGTCACCAACATAACCTTGCATTTTGATTTACACATTAATAATTAGGGGAGTAAACCAAATTTTCGACCACATAACATATTTTTTCTAAGGGATTTAACTCTATAAACTTAACAAACAAGTAAACCACAAAATGTCTAGTTTAGATCAATGCATTGAGCAAGGAATAAAGTTAGGTTATAAAGAAGAGAAACTGTCAGAATGGGCACAGAAAACACACGCAGAAAACATTGCCCGTGAAGAAAGAGCGATAGAACGAGAAGAAAAGAAATTGCAAATGCAAATGGAGGCCGAAGAAAAGAAACTGCAAATGGAGGCCGAAGAAAAGAAATTGCAAATGCAAGCAGAAGAAAGGAGACTGCAAATGGAGGCCGAGGAAAAGAAATTGCAAGCAGAAGAAAAGAAAATGCAAATGCAGATTGAAGCAGAAGAGAAAAAAATGCAATTGCAGGCTCAGGAGAAACAGATGGAGCTTGAGGCCGCCGCCAAACAGGCCCAATTAAATGCCGAGACACAAATTAAACTAAAACAGATGGAAATGGAGGCCAACGCAGAAATATCAATAAATAAGTTAAGGAGCAAAGAAGAAGAACAAAAATATAATAAATATAAAGGTCTCGTGAAGGCTTTCTGTTCGGGAGATTCCATCTCCGCCTACTTAGAAAATTTTGAGTGTCTCATGTCTCATCATAAAGTCAGTAAATCAGATTGGGCATTTATTCTAATGAGAAATTTGGCTCTTGAACCACTGAAAGTAATAGAGACAATACCACAGGAAATGCGAAAAGACTATGAGTACCTAAAACAACGCATTCTCCAACATTTTTCTTTAGACACTGCAGGTTACCAACAACAATTTGCCAAATTATCTCCACAACCAAACCAATCCTTTATAGATTATGTCAGTACAGTCCAAGACATATGCACAAAATGGATTAACTCGGCTAAAACCAACAATAGCCATGATAAACTTAAGGAACTGATTATAATAGATAAAATAGTTAGCACCATCCCCACACCTTTTGCCAAGTTCTTAAAACAAATGGACTGTAAGAGCATTCAGGAAATCGAGGCGAAGGGGAATGCATTTTTCACAGCAAATAGGGATATTTTTCAACATAACATAAGTCACAATGATACAGCAGCTGCAGTAGTGAACACCAAATACTCCAAACAATCACAGAGTAGATTTAAACCACGATCCAATGTCAGTAGAGTAGTAAAATGCCAATATTGCAATTTTCATCACGACAGTTACGGGATGTGTGACAAATCACCCACCTACCCCGAACACCTCAAAAAGATGGTGGAGAAGCAAACAGCTAAACGCATGGCTTACCACAGAGCTATTAAATGTTATTTCTGCAATAGCTGGGGTCACTATAATAAGGATTGTGAAGGCCGAAAGTTATTGAAACAGGCCAATGCGGCATTAGTAGAAACGTCGTCTGACGAAGAGCTTGAGTCACTACATGAATGTGAAAATCAACACGACAATGAAAGCGAGCTTGGGAATGCTGTACACGTCATCAACACCATAACAGACAGTAAGTGCAACACCTGTACGAAGTTCCAACTTGACACAACACTACATTGTGGTCACATAATCCCAATTGCAAATGAAACAGCTAACGCTGCCTTATCATCTACAGGCAAGCTAATTTTTTATACAGGGTTTGTTAACAACAAAAAGGGCACGTTAATTCGTGATTCCGGCGCAACGCTCTGTGGGGTGAGGAAAACATTAATAGACGCTAAAGACTACACAGACAAACATGTGACGTGTCGCACATTTTCAGGTACGATAGAGAAATACCCCCTTGCTTTGGTCGAAATTCAAACACCGTTCATATCGGGGCGAGTATTGTGTGCTATCCTTGAAAATCCCGTCGCGGATATTATACTTGGTAATTTACCCAACATACATCCATGCTCTGAAACAGAGATCAAAAGGTGGGAGCAAAAACACGATATCCACCACAGAAATTGCGACACAAAAGAGAAACACCATTCTTGCTTGTCTCAAACTGCCAAAATACCAAGGGAGACAACCACTGAGGTAATTCAGGAAGAATTTACCGAGGTGTACAATGCAGGGGCGGTCGAATCAAGAAACGATACGACCGAATTAAAACCTCGAATTGAGGATGCTACCAAACTACCAAGTACCGAACCTGTAAATGTGCAACAAAACACACAACACACAAACGCAATAACACGACAGACAACCCACAAAACCAACACCGACCAACTGCAGGAATCATTAGAAATAGTAGCGCCAAACTCAACTAACATCACTTTTGGTAATGAACAGAAAGCAGATACAACACTTGCACCATACTTTAAATTAGTAGGACTTAAACCAAAAGTCACTAAGAACGCATCGTGGACATTTAGGCTACAGAATAACATCTTAACGAGATTTTACACAACAAACCAGACCACGACACAGCAAGTAGTGTTACCACAAGCACATCGAGACAAAGTGCTAAAATTAGCCCATGACTCCCCTTTTGGAGGTCACATGGGGTATGAAAAGACCAGGGCTAGAGTCCTCACCCAATTTTATTGGCCAAAGTTTTGCCAACATATAAAAACTTTCTGTAGAGCTTGTGATGTATGTCAAAGACTGGGGAAAAAGGGAAAAAACCCTACAGCAGAAGTCCAATCAACGACAACTGCCTCGAGGCCTTTCCAAATCGTGGCAGTTGACCTAGTAGGTCCGTTGAATCACATATCGAATAAGGGGAATAGGTACATTTTTACTCTCGTGGATTTATGTACAAGGTGGCCCGAAATGCTGCCATTAAGATCTATCTCCTCTAAGGATGTGATGGACATATTACTAAATATTTTCTCCCGTTTTGGCTTCCCGGAGAAAATCATTTCAGATAGGGGTACCCAGTTCATATCTAATGCCACCCAATCAGTAACTAAGTTACTAGGCATCAAGCAGTGTTTCACCAGTCCCTATCGACCGGCCGCAAATGGTATCTGCGAAAAGCTTAATGGGGACCTGAAACATATGCTATCGAAAGTGACAGCTGAAAATCCAGCCGATTGGACATACTTCTCCCAACGGTGCTGTTCGCATACAGAGAAGTCCCTCAATCAAGTACAGGGTTCTCTCCCTTCGAATTGATGTATGGAGCGAACCCAAGAGGACCTCTCACCATTTATAAAGAGATCATCTCACAACCTGTAGATAGCCAACTTCCCATTTCCACCTATGATTTGGTCACTGATACCAGAGACAAAATCATACGTTCTTGTATATTGGCCAGAACATCACTACAGGAGAAAGGTTTTAAATACAGGCAGTACGCCAATAGAAGTGCAAAAACCATTGCCCTACATCCAGGTCAGGATATTTTACTCTTACTACCTGACAAAAGAGATTTACTGTCAACCTCCTGGCAGGGACCTTTTAAGATCATTCGGAGAATTTCAGAAGTAGATTACGAAATCTCTTTAAATGGAAAGTTAAAAATATTCCATGTAAATATGTTGAAACCATACTATGCTAGACAGGACAATGAGACAAATAAACAGACGCAGCAAACTGTGGACGGAGACGAACCGACAATTTCCCAACGGAATAACACCTCGACAAACGAAGCATCGTTAACGACACACGCTTACGACGACGAAAACGACGAAGACCGATGGACATTACCGACAATCTGTGATATTGAGAATGACGACAAATTTGACGACATATTGACGATCGACCTCGACGACGACGACAATGACATTGAAGACAATTTACAAACTGTAGCATCTGTGATAAATCAGACAGACATGGACAACATTGAAATCCCTGTGCCAATTATGACTGATGACGGAAGTATAAAGGACATACATATCTCTGACACTTTGACACAACAACAGCGACAGGACATTTTGACGCTCCTAGACGACTATAAGACGATCTTTTCCAACAAACCTGGACGCACTGATAGAATAACACATTCAATTGTGCTAACAGATCTGAGACCGGTCAAATGTAGACCATATTCTATTCCTCTCCATTACAGATCTAATTTAGATAAAGAAATTTTAGATTTAGAGAAGAATGGCATTATTCAAAAATCTATGTCTCAATATTCTTCACCGATTGTCTTGGTGAAAAAGAAAGACCAGACAATCCGCTTGTGCATCGACTATAGAATATTGAATACCAGAACAACAACGGATGCAGAGCCTATGAACAGTTGTGAAGATCTTATTTTAGATATGGCTCAATCATCCTTATTTTCTAAGACAGATTTAGCGAAAGGATATTGGCAAGTTCCTCTACACCCTTCTTGTAGACATATAACAGCATTCGCAACGCCTCTAGGGTTATACGAATGGCTATATCTTCCTTTTGGCCTGAAGAACGCACCGGCCACATTTGTGAGACTAACAAGATTGTTATTACACGGAATTAATGACGTAGTTGCTTATATTGATGATATATGCGTCCATTCTTCTGATATGACTTCTCACTTACTCACCCTTAAACAAGTCTTCAACCAAATCTCTCTTTTTGGACTTACTATCAAACCTTCCAAGGTTGAAATAGGCTATACACAAATAGACTTCCTTGGTCATAGAATTTCTGAAGGAAAATTGTTGACTGATGATAAAATTGTTTCCAAGATCCTTAATCTAGAAGTACCTACCACAAAGAAGCAGGTTAGAAGTTTACTAGGTCTGATTAACTATTATTCTAAATTTATTCCACATTGGGCAGAACTCACCTCAGTCTTTTCTGATATGTTAACTAAAGATCATCCATCAAAAATTTGTAAAAGTACCAGCTTAGATGATGCAATGTGTAGGTTGAAACATATTTTTTCTAATCCACCAGTCTTGCGATTACCCAACATAAATTTACCCTTTATTTTGACCACAGATGCGAGCGCTATCGCAATAGGAGGATGTTTAATGCAGGAAGTGGATGGCGTTCGACACCCGATCCTCTACGTAAGCCGCAAACTGAAGAAGGCTGAGACTCGTTATGCCACAGTTGAATTGGAGTGTTTGAGCCTTTTGTTCTGTATATTGAGACTATCTAAGTTCCTCTTGGGAAGCCATTTTGTGGTCCTCACAGACAGTTCACCATTATTAGTACTGAAACCATGGGTCGCCCAAAAACAACAGGTTACAAAGATGGTGTCTTCTACTTCAAGACTTTGACTTCGAAATTCGCCATATTAAGGGCACCGAGAACATAGTGGCTGACCTTTTATCACGGCAGACAAATGCGCCAGTAGAATGACTCTAATCACATTGGCCAGTAGCCACACTATAAACTGTGATACTTTTATTCCGTTACATATAACAGTGTGACTCTACACCTGCTAGAGTACTCTCAGTGATTAGGTTAATTACGTCACCCTTAAACATACGTTAAGAGCTATATTGTAAGAACTTTACCATCGAATGCCTAAGCTCTACAACGATTCCAGCAAGAAACATTAACTGTGCGGTCATTTCAACCAATTATATCAACCAGTGAACTATCTCTGAACAATGTTATATTTCATACGGGACAGTGAGAACAATCCATACTTGCTGTTGCTACAAAACTTTGCAAACAGCCGAAACAGAACAACATCGACGACAACACTCAAGAGACAGCCATACTAACTTTAATTAACATTCATGGCATAACACACGAACGAAGGGACGTCAACGCGCACATCATCGTTGGAGTTATTTAATTAATTAGTTTACTATTAAATATGTATTATATTTCCATTAATGATGTATATAAATTGTGTTAACCTGTAACTTGTACATATTCTACTTTAATATTACAGACGGTACCATTCATATGCTAAATAACCGTCCTATACAAGTGTCTCTAGTTAAATTATAACTTATTTTTCAGTTATCGTACAAAAAGTACGTATTTTCTTAAGGGGCAAATATCGCCTAGCCCATTTTTTCTAAGGGCAATAACGCTTACCTCAACTTTAAATATATATATTTTAGCCAATTACTATTTTGAATGACAGATGAGTGAATGACTGCGTGAAAGGATTAAATGAGAGAACGATACACTTGGCGGACAAATTGTACGCAAAACGTATTCATTGTAATTTGTCTGCGTCTTCCATGTAAAAGTGCATGACTTGTCTAATTTGTCAATACATGTGTAGAACTTAGTTTAGTAGGGAGTTAATTTAGTAGTTATGTTAATATACTTAGATTAGCAGTTAGGATACATCTAAGCACCACTACTTGGAATACCTAGTCAGGTATTGCACACAGTGCAGTATTACATGATTGAGGTTATCCCAACTCGTGACGCTTGGAATTACACCACACATTCAGCACGCACGTTACACAAACCTCAACACTATCAATTTAAAATACAGTCACTTTATTAGATACATCAACTTATTAGTTAACACACTAACAAGCCAACAGGGACACATGTAGTCTGAGGGGGATAAAAGAACAAGGTAACTACATATTTAGCATTATATAACATACGGGAGTAAAAATGTATAGAAATACACACACAGATCAAGATTTGAAGGTGTACTTATTTAGCCAAGACTTCGGTCTTGTTAACCCTCTATTATATAGGGGTTATTTGTCTGGGTACCATTTCGGGTACTATGAGAAGGGCAAGTTGTAAATACAACTAAAATGCCACGTAACTTCGGTCTGATAAGCATATTTAAGCACACGAGAGACAGGGATCTCTGCACCAAATCAGACAAGTGTTGTATGGTAGAATACATGAGTTTTTAGTGCTAATAGGTAGGTTACCAGGTTACTATCCACCAAACTACAAACACCAACTTTATGTGATTCGGTGACAGAATTAGAACGGATCTAATTCCCAACAACAAATCATATCACGGGGGAGGAGGGATCCTGTCACCGCCTCACTTGCACATATAATAAAGGGCTGCAATTCCAGCCCAAGGGAAACCATTGAGTCGAGCAGGACCCGAGTAATCTAGAACCTACTCGAAAGAGATGGTCACCAAGTCCATGATTCCGTGGACACTGATGTGGCCCGCCTAATGCGGGGTCCACGAGGAACTCGGACAGAGTTACCGCCCGTGTCGAGTTAGGACACGCGGAGACCGGCAGAGGACAAACGGACTGGAGAGAGACAACAGGGCCTGCCTGAGAGGGACTCATAGATAGTGATAGATATACTAGGGCTAGATAGTGTGCTAGATTGTTGTATGACAACTATATGTTTGATGTTTAACTATCTGTGATATGTAAGATAAGAGAGCGCGGGTCTGTTTACCCACTGCGCCAACTGTACACTTCATACAATAAATGTTCTATATCCTAGCGAACAGTGTATTGTTGCCTGTATGAACCCGAACCATTATTTAGATCAGAGTAAGACCATGACAACCGCGTGTCAAAGAATACTGCGTGTCAAAGAATACCCTGTGTCAAAGAATACTGCGTGTCAAAGAATACCGCGTGTCAAAGAATACTGCGTGTCAAAGAATACCCTGTGTCAAAGAAGACCCTGTGTCACAGAATACCGCGTGTCAAAAAATACTGCGTGTCAAAGAATACCACGTGTCAAAGAATACTATGTGTCAAAGAATACCGCGTGTCAAAGAATACCGTGTGTCAAAGAATACCCTGTGTCAAAGAATACTGCATGTCAAAGAATACTGCATGTCAAAGAATACTGCATGTCAAAGAATACCGCGTGTCAAAGAATACCCTGTGTCAAAAAATACCCTGTGTCAAAGAATACCATGTGTCAAAGAATACCGCGTGTCAAAGAATACCATATGTCAAAGAATAACGCGTGTCAAAGAATACCGCATGTCAAAAAATACCATGTGTCAAAGAATACCGCGTGTCAAAGAATACCACGTGTCAAAGAAAACGCTGTGTCAAAGAATACTCTGTGTCAAAGAATACCGCGTGTCAAAGAATACCGCTTGTCAAAGTATACCATGTATCAAAGAATACAGCGTGTCAAAGAATACCGCATGTCAAAGAATACCCTGTGTCGAAGAATACTGCGTGTCAAAGAATACCATGTGTCAAAGAATACCGCGTGTCAAAGAATACCGCGTGTCAAAGAATACCATGTGTCAAAGAATACTGCGTGTCAAAGAATACCATGTGTCAAAGAATACCGCGTGTCAAAGAATACCGCGTGTCAAAGATTACCGCGTGTCAAAGAATATCGCGTGTCAAAGAATACCGCGTGTCAAAGAATACTGCATGTCAAAGAATACCCTGTGTCAATGTATACCCTGCATCAAAGAATACCTTGTGTCAAAGAATACCCTTTGTCAAAGAATACCGCGTGTCAAAGAATACACTTTGTCAAAGAATACCCTGTGTCAAAGAATACCGCGTGTTAAAGAATACCGTGTGTCAAAGAATACCCTGTGTCAAAGAATACCCTGTTTCAAAGAATACTGCGAGTCAAAGAATACTGTGTGTCAAAGAATACCACATGTCAAAGAATACTGCGTGTCAAAGAATACCGTGTGTCAAAGAATACCGTGTGTCAAAGAATACCGTGTGTCAAAGAATACCGTGTGTCAAAGAATACCACGTGTCAAAGAATACTGCGTGTCAAAGAATACCGCGTGTCAAAGAATACCGTGTGTCAAAGAATAATCTGTGTCAAAGAATACCGCGTGTCAAAGAATACCATGTTGCAAAGAATACCGCGTGTCAAAGAATACTGTGTGTCAAAGAATACCACGTGTCAAAGAATACCGCGTGTCAAAGAATACTGCGTGTCAAAGAATACTGTGTGTCAAAGAATAATCTGTGTCAAAGAATACCGCGTGTCAAAGAATACCATGTGTCAAAGAATACCCTGTGTCAAAGAATACCGTGTGTCAAAGAATACCGTGTGTCAAAGAATACCCTAGTGTCAAAGAATACCCTGTGTCAAAGAATACCTTGTATCAATGAATACCGCGTGTCAAAGAATACCGCGTGTCAAAGAATACCGCGTGTCAAAGAATACTGCGTGTCAAAGAATACTGCATGTCAAAGAATACCATGTGTCAAAGAATGCCATGTGTAACAGAATACACTGTGTTGAAAAATACCCTGTGTCAAAGAATACCCTGTGTCAAAGAATACCGTGTGCCAAAGAATACCGCGTGCCAAAGAATACCGCGTGTCAAAGAATACCATGTGTCAAAGAATACCATGTGTCAATGAATACCGCATGTCAAAGGATACCATGTGTCAAAGAATACCATGTGTCAAAGAATACCGCGTGTCAAAGAATACCACGTGTCAAAGAATACCATGTGTCAAAGAATACTGTGTGTCAAAGAATACCTTGTGTCAAAGAATACCGTGTGTCAAAGAATACTCTGTGTCAAAGAATACCGCGTGTCAAAGAATACCTCGTGTCAAAGAATACCCTGTGTCAAAGAATACTGCTTGTCAAAGAATACCGCGTGTCAAAAAATACCCTGTGTCAAAGAATACCATGTGTCACAGAATACCGAGTGTCAAAGAATACCGAGTGTCAAAGAATACCGAGTGTCAAAGAATACCGCTTGTCAAAGAATACCGCGTGTCAAAGAATACCGCGTGTCAAAGAATACCCTGTGTCAAAGACTACCCTGTGTCACAGACTACCTCGTGTCAAAGAATACCGCGTGTCAAAGAATACCCTTTGTCAAAGAATACTGCGTGTCAAAGAATATCGCGTGTCAAAGAATACCACGTGTCAAAGAATACCGCGTGTCAAAGAATACTGCGTGTCAAAGAATACCCTGTGTCAAAGAATACTGCATGTCAAAGAATACCGTGTGTCAAAGAATACTGCGTGTCAAAGAATACTGCGTGTCAAAGAATACCCTGTGTCAAAGAATACCATGTGTCAAAGAATACCGCATGTCAAAGAATACCGTGTGTCAAAGAATACCTGTGTCAAAGAATACTGCATGTCAAAGAATACTGCATGTCAAAGAATACCGCATGTCAAAGAATACCGCGTGTCAAAGAATACCCTGTGTCAAAGAATACCCTGTGTCAAAGAATACCCTGTGTCAAAGAATACTGTGTGTCAAAGAATACCGCGTGTCAAAGAATACCATGTGTCAAAGAATACCGCGTGTCAAAGTATACCGCGTGTCAAAGAATACCATGTGTCAAAGAATACCGCATGTCAAAGAATACCGTGTGTCAAAGAAAACCCTGTGTCAAAGAATTCCGCGTGTCAAAGAATACCGCTTGTCAAAGTATACCATGTGTCAAAGAATGCCGCGTGTCAAAGAATACCGCATGTCAAAGAATACCCTGTGTCGAAGAATACTGTGTGTCAAAGAATACCACGTGTCAAAGAATACCATGTGTCAAAGAATACCATGTGTCAAAGAATACCGCGTGTCAAAGAATACCATGTGTCAAAGAATACTGCGTGTCAAAGAATACCATGTGTCAAAGAATACCGCGTGTCAAAGAAGACCGCATGTCAAAGAATACCGCGTGTCAAAGAATACCACGTGTCAAAGAATACCGCATGTCAAAGAATACCCTGTGTCAAAGAATACCCTGTGTCAAAGAATACCTCGTGTCAAAGAATACCCTTTGTCAAAGAATACCGCGTGTCAAAGAATACGCTTTGTCAAAGAATACCCTGTGTCAAAGAATACCGCGTGTCAAAGAATACCGCGTGTCAAAGAATACTGCATGTCAAAGAATACCCTGTGTCAAAGAATACCCTGTGTCAAAGAATACCGCGTGTCAAAGAATACCGTGTGTCAAAGAATACCGCGTGTCAAAGAATACCCTATGTCAAAGAATACTGCATGTCAAAGAATACCGCGTGTCAAAGAATACCCTGTGTCAAAAAATACCCTGTGTCAAAGAATACCGTGTGTCAAAGAATACACTGTGTCAAAGAATACCATGTGTCAAAGAATACCCTGTGTCAAAGAATACCGCGTGTCAAAGAATACCGCTTGTCAAAGAATACCATGTGTCAAAGAATACAGCGTGTCAAAAACTACCCTGTGTCAAAGAATACCGCGTGTCAAAGAATACCATGTGTCAAAGAATACCCTGTGTCAAAGGATACCCTGTGTCAAAGAATACCCTGTGTCAAAGAATACCGTGTATCTGGGCAGCTGTTGGATAATGTTAGGGATATGTATCAACATCGTGAATGCGAGGTAAGAACAAATGTCGACATAACAAACTGGTTGCAGGTAACACCAGGTGTCAGACGAGGATGTTTTATATCACCACTATTGTTCTTCACCTATATGTATAAGAGTACTGAACAAACAAACCCACAACCAAAGAGTTTAAATGAGCTGCTGTTTGCAGCCGACCAGAGTTAACGGTATGAGGAAAA
>JACEFZ010014140.1:45000-52500 GCA_014155875.1 Cepaea nemoralis | reverse complement strand
CGTGGCCCAGCCACCGGAGGCGTCTCTGCTTGAGGAGGGTGTGCACTGTGGTAATATCTGCTCTTTCAAGCACCTGTTTGTTTGTTATGTGGTCTTTCCATGTTATGCCCAGGATACGTCACAGACATCTCATGTGGAAGGAATTCAACTTCCTTTCCTGTCTTGAGTACAGGGTCCAGGATTCAGACCCATAGAGTAGTGTGCTAACAACACAAGCTTTATATACTTGAGCTTTTGTACGCTCTGATAGTCTATTATTCTCCCAAACTCTTTTAGCTAGCCTGGAAAATGTTGTGGCTGCCTTTCCAATGCGTCTGTCGATTTCTGTCTCTAATGAAAGATTATCTGATATTGTCGACCCCAAATACACAAAATCGTGGACGACCTTCAATTCGTAATTAGAAATTTTGATTGACGGAGGCGCATCAGCATCTTGTTCCATCACCTGTGTTTTATTTAGGCTGATGGTGAGCCCAAAGTCGTTGCAGGCTGCTGCAAAACGATCTATGAGCCGTTGGAGATCTTCTGCTGTATGAGTAGTCAGTGCTGCATCATCTGCAAAAAGTAGTTCTCTTATGCATCTTGATCTTATTTTGGTCTTTGCTTTGAGTCTTGATGGGTTAAAAAGTTTGCCATCAGATCTTGTGTGGAGGTATATGCCTTCAGTGGCAGTCCCAAATGCCTGCCTTAAGAGAACAGCGAAGAAGATACCAAAGAGTGTAGGAGCAAGCACGCAGCCCTGCTTTACTCCGCTGCTGATGCTGAATGACTGGGATGTTGAGCCGTCAAATAAAATGGTCCCCTGCATGTTTTCGTGGAATGATTTCACGAGACTAAGAAGGGTGGGTGGACATCCAACCTTTTCAAGGACCTTCTGCTCACGAGGTCAAATGCCTTTGTGAGGTCGATGAAGGCAATATATAATGGCTTCCTCTGTTCTCTGCACTTCTCTTGGAGTTGCCGGAGTGAGAAAATCATATCGATGGTGGACCTGTTGGGTCTAAATCCGCACTGCGATTCGGGGTAGATTCTTTCAGCAAGAATGTGTAATCTTTTAAGGATTACTCTGGCAAAAATCTTGCCTGTAATTCTGAGTAGGGAAATGCCGCGATAGTTGTTGCAGTCGCTTCTGTCGCCTTTGTTTTTATAAAGGGTAACGATGTTTGCGTCTTTCATATCTTGTGGTATTGATTTTTCTCTCCAGCAGAGCTGAAATATTGCATACAGTTCTGGGATGATTGTTTCTTTGCTACATTTTAAAATTTCAGGTTAGTGTCTGCACAAGTTTGAAATTGAGCAGAGAGCTGTAGCCAGTACCTGTTCGCACATCTTCTTGCCATCTGTTGTACTCTATTTCTGGCCGTTCGCAATGCCTGCAGTGTTTTCTCTGAAGGTGATGTTTTATACATTGAGAATGCATGTCTCTTTATCTCCAGGACTGGGAGCATCTCTTCAGAGTGTGCTTCAAACCAGTCGGTTGACTTGGTTTGCTTCTTGCCAAATGTTGATAGTGCTGTATTGTAGATGGTGTCACGAAAATGACTCCATCTCTCGGTGGAATTTCCGTCTGTGAGGCCAGGCAGAGTATCCGCTAGAGCCTGCATGAATTTGTTGACCTTCTCTTTATTTTGGGTGCCGCTGGTGTCAATGCGTGGTCTTCCTTCTGTTCGGCTTCTGTAGATTCTCTTGGGCACTATCTTCACCTTGCTGGAGACGAGTGAATGGTCGGTGTCGCAGTCAGCACTATGATAGCTGCGAGTCAGCCGTACATTGCGGAGGTTGCTGCGTTTAGTGAGCACCAGGTCGAGTTGGTGCCAGTTCTTTGATCTGGGGTGCCTCCATGACACCTTGTGTTGAGGTTTCGTGTCAAAGAAGGTGTTGGTCACGCACAGATTATGGTGGCTGCAGAATTCCAAGAGACGTTGTCCATTGTCATTGATCTTCCCAACGCCAAATTGTCCTAGACATGAAGGCCAACCCTGGCATTGAAATCCCCCAGGATAAAAAGATGTTGTTTCTCTGTTCTATATATATATATATATATATATATATATATATATATATATATATATATATATATATAGAGAGAGAGAGAGAGAGAGAGAGAGAGAGAGAGAGAGAGAGAGAGAGAGAGAGAGAGAGAGAGAGAGAGATGTGAACACACAGAGAGAGAGAGAGAGAGAGAGAGAGAGAGAGAGAGAGAGAGAGAGAGAGAGAGAGAGAGAAGGCCCCAGATTTACATGTTGATGAAGAAACTAGACATGATGGTTACTTTAAAGAAATCAATGCAGTATTGGTGACGGAAAATGCAAAAAGATCTACAACTTTTCGATACGTAGTACCAGGGATTGCAGAAAGTGACTCTCCTTGAATATCAAGAAAACAGAGACTATTGCGATCCCAAAGAAAAGGAGGACATCAAACTATTAGTTAATAATAGAATGGAAAATGCTTAACCAAGCTGATAGGTTTAAATATCGAGGGACAGATATAACTCCAGAGGGAAGATGTACGACGGAGATTAAGAGCAGAATACTTCAAGTAAACGTTAATGTAAGACAATGAAAAGTATCTTTAGCAATATGTCACTATCATTGAATGCAAGAAGACAGTCCTGAAAAGACATACATAACCTATTTTGTTGTATGGCAGTGAATCTTGGAACGTAAATGAACAAATTAGGACAAACTTGGAAGCAATGGAGATGTGCGAATACTTTGGACTGCACAAGTATGTAACAACGAAGATGTCTGGAAGAAGATAATGAAACTAGAAAAGATTATATGCAACTATAAGAAAGAGACAAACAACATTCTTTGTTCAAGTGATGAGAGTAGATAATGAAGTAGATAATGAAACTAGAACGAACGAACGAACAAACTTTATTTTCAAAGGGTTAAGAATTGGGCACGCAGGCCCGTCTAACATTCTGCCCTTCTATCACTCTCTTTCATACATTATATCATTCACACATCATTCAAGGCTAACAGAGAACAGCAACAATATAAAAGATATGCATTATAAAGGTATGGGCAAAATGCGAACATCAAAACTACACGACTCAGTAATATTAGATAATGATCTGACACTTGTTATTAGCCATGTGGAATATACTGGCCTACCAAAAGGGGACTGGCTGTTATACTAGGGTTTTGTTATTATTATTATTATCTCTATTATTAAGGGGGAAGGTAATCCGTACTGAGATAGTGTTCGAATAGTTTGCGATTATATGAATAGGGATTGGTGATGTCTTTGATTTCTTGTGGAAGATTGTTCCACAGCTGAGCTGCGGAGTACGTTAAGCTTGTTTTGTATAAGTCAATCCTAGGCTTGTGAATGTGTAATATATTTAAACGTTTACTGTGTCTAGCATTATATTTAAACAATGGGTAAAGGTAATTTGGGGCATTCCGATGCAGGATTTTGTGAATTAGTTTATCTTTATTGAAAAGCAGGCGTTTACGGAGTGGTAGTAACTGAAGGCGTTTATACAGGCTAGGATTGTCAGATAAATGTTTGCTATAAATTAGACTCATGGCCCGTTTCTGGAGTGAGTAAAGTCGCTTGGTGTTTGAATTAGAATAACCGTCCCAGATTGTAGAGCAGTAGTCAAAGTGTGTCTGTATATGAGAAATATAGAATAGTTTCCTTGTGTCCTCATCAAGGAAGTTTTTAATCTTGGCAAGTTGGTAGACTTTTTTCGCTGTTTGTTTAATGAGCGTTTGAACGTGGGAATTAAAGGTTAGGTTTCTATCAATGATTAGGCCTAATGTTTTGTGCTCAATGACACTTTCTACTGGCATGTTATCGATGTGAAGTTGAAGTGTTGTGTGTGAGCTTAGAGTCTGAAGTCTTTGTCTGGTTGTTAGTAACATTGATTTTGTTTTCGTGATGTTAATTTGCATACGGTTTGAATAGCTCCACCTAACTACATTATTTAATTCTTGTTGTAAAGACGACTCCAGTAAAATACAGTTTTCAGCGTTTGTGTACACTGTACAGTCGTCTGCAAATAGATCGCAGGACGACGAAAGATGCAAAGGTAGATCGTTAATATATATGGCAAATAATAGAGGGCCAAGAATAGAGCCTTGCGGTACGCCAATATTGAAGGTAGTGGTTTGAGACGGAGATTTATTATGTGATACTACATGCTTTCTGTTTGATAGAAAAGATGATATTAGAGTGACTACATTAGGGCCAATTTTCATTGTCTCAAGTTTTTTAATTAAAATATCATGGTCTATCATATCAAATGCTTTCTTGAAATCAATAAACACAGTTCCACATAGACTGTTGTTGTTTATATTCTGGTGCCAATTTTCTATCATGTTTGTTAGGGCCGTATGGCAAGAATATTTTGGTCGAAATCCTGATTGGCTGTCAACAATAAGCTTGTTGCGAACTAAATACTGTAATGTTACTTTATGGATGTGTTTTTCTAGTGGCTTAGATAGTGATGATAGTAGAAAAGATTATATGCTACTATAAGAAAGAGACAAACAACATTCTTTGTTCAAGTGATGAGAGTAGATAATGAAGTATATAATGAGAGTAGATAATGGAGTAGATCATGAAACTAGAAAAAAGTATATACAGCTATAAGAAAGAGACAAACAAAATTTGTCGATCATGTGATGAGAGGAGAGAGAAAAGTGCCAATGTCATGACACATTATTATGATGTTATAAAGATAGATGGGCAGATAGACAGACAGAAAGACAGACAGATAGACATACAGACAATTAGACAGATAGGTAGACAGACAAATGTGTTGGACAGTTTTTACCCAAAAAAAACAAAGACCAAAACAAAAAACAAAGACCCTTCAGGCCACCGACAGGCGTGATTGATTGATTGATTGATTGATTGATTTAGGAATCGACATCACAGCATTCGGGGCATTCCCATACTCGCTCCGTATATGTGATCTGTATTTGTAGCTAGCGACATATTTGTATCGACCAACCGACACTCAATGTGTGATAAACTCAACATCGATACACCCTGGTACCCATCATTAGACAAGTCTATCTACAGGTCAGATCAATGAAACCAACAAGATTTCCGTCTCGACAAGGATTCTAACACTTGACCTGCAAGCCGGCATTAAGTCACGTTAGCCACTCAGCTATGTTTTTTTTTTTTCCTAACTGTATAAAAAGGTAGACATTATGTAGGTAGGCATGCAAATATTCTGATATGTAGGCTGGCAGGATTGCAAGTATCCTGATACGTAGGTAGATAGATATGCAAGTTTGTGTGTGTGTGTGTGGGGGGGGGGGGGGGGGGGGGGGGGGGTACTAAGGATAGGGCAGAAACAAGGAGAACAACTAAAAAGAATTACTGAAAAGATTTCAAACATTCACTAATTTGTGTCATCATCATGATGTAAATATTTAGAATACAGTTATTATCATATCATGATGATGATGATGACTAATTTGTGTCTGCGTAGAATAGTGGGAGTAAAATGGTATGATAGAATCAACAGTCTGAAGCTCTTGGAGAGAATGAAACAAATCCCAGTGAAACAAGGGGTGAAGAAAAGGCGCTATCGCTGAATAGGACAAACACTGAGAACACACGAGAACAGTAAAAACTAGATACTCTCTTGTTTGGAAACCACACAAGGCAAACGTGCTAGAGGTAGACTTAACAATACTCGGTGAAGAGAATTAGAGACATATATTAGATATTATTGGGGGAGGGGGGGGGGAACTAGGAGAAGTAGGTAGGTATGTAAGTATTGTGATATGTACGTCAATAGATGAGTCTCTGTGGCGAAGTGGTCAAGCCGTTTGACTCGTGCTCCGAAGGTTGTGGGTTCGAGTCCGAGCTGCGTCCTTCGGTTTACGAGTTAAATGTTTCGGAGACTCCTGTGGGTCGTCGCTAAAAGCTACGGAGTTCGTGCTTTGTGCGACGCTTTCCGTGCTGCGAAAAGAGACCGAGCCATATGGAATAAAACCCGGTGCAATGAAGTCGACCCTGTCGACTTTTAAGCTACTTTTTTTAAGTAGATGTGTAAATATGTAGATTTGTGAGTGTGTAGTTGGGTAGGTCGGTTCAACACATAGCGATGTAATTAGTTAAGTATTTAAGCAGGAAGTATATAAATAGTTAGGTAGGTGTCAGTAGATGTGTAACACGTTATCGATATGTATGTAAGTAGGTAGACATGTAAGTCTGTAGATAGGTAAGACTATACGTTACTATACGTTTATAAATAAGTAGAGATACGAGGTATTAGGCGTGTAAGGTTATATGTGTGTAAGATGATTGATGTGCCAGTCGGTAGTTGTCTAGGACGATATTCGTGTAAGTAATCGATAGACATTGGAACTGATAGACAGACACAGATATTGGATTAGTTAGTATGGGAGAGAAATATAATGAAATTATGAAGCAAATTTACAAATAGCCCAGTGAAAACGTATACAGATCATCCTCATTGCACATCGAACCATTCAGTCTATAAGTGCTCAGATCCCCTCCTCAGCAAATCCCGCAGCGCTAACGACACCAGTTCTGTGTTGGTTTATCAATCTTCTTTGGCTTCCTGCGAAGTGTTCTTGTTTGGCCACACCTCTTTTAAATTGCTGTGCCATGGTTGTAGATTCACAGTCATCACTTGGTTCTCTCAAAAGTCTTACTTCTCGTAGAGCATTCAGAATGTCAGCCTGGTCAATGGCGCGTCCGCCCTCCACAGTAGCCTTACTTGCGAGCTTGTCAGCCCGCTCATTTCCTTGTACTCCCTCATGCCCTGGCACGAGGATGAAACTAATGTTTGCCAGCCGAGACCGCTCCAGAGGCAGCAACCACTCTCTTCGGATCCACCCCATCTCTATCCTCTTGAGCATGCTCATTGAGTCGCTAAGGAAACATGCCCTAGTTACGTTAGTAAGTAAATAAGTAAGTATGTAGGCGTGTAAAAAAGCAAATAAGTAAGTTAGTGAGTAAATAAGTAAGTAAAAGAGCATGTAAGTAAGCAAGAAAGTTAGAGAGTAAGTTAGCATTTAAGTAAGTTAGTAAGTAATGTAGTAAGTCAGTATGTAAGCAGGTAAGTAAGCAAGTAAGTGAGTTAGTAAGTAAATATGTAAGCAAGTAAGTAAGAAAGTAAGTAAACATTTAAGTAAGTTAGTAAGTAATTTAGTAAGGTGGTATGCAACCAAGTAAGTAAGTTAGTAAGTAAATGTGTAAGCAAGTAAGAAAGAAAGTAAGTAAGCATTTAAGTAAGTTAGTAAGTAATTTAGTAAGTCAGTGTGTAAGCAAGTCAGTAAGTCAGTAAGTAAATATGTAAGCAAGTAAGTAAGAAAGTAAGTAAGCATTTAAGTAAGTTAGCAAGTAATTTAGTAAGTCAGTATGTAAGCATGTAAGTAAGCAAGTAAGTTAGTTAGTAAGTAAGTATGTAAGCATGTAAGCAAGCAAGTTAGCAACCAGGCAAGTAAGTAAGTAGATAGTTTTCTAGATAGTACTCTGGTGCTATCTATGTCCCCT
>JACEFZ010014140.1:12500-42500 GCA_014155875.1 Cepaea nemoralis | reverse complement strand
TGTTGTTGTTGTTGTCGTTGTAGTAGTTGTAATATTAATAGATGCAGTAGCTGTAGTAGTAATAGTAGCATTAGTAGCAGCAGCACCAGTAGTAGTAGTAGTAGTAGTAGTAGTAGTAGTAGTAGTAGTAGTAGTAGTAGTAGTAGTAGTAGTAGTTGTTGTAGTAGAACTGGCAGTAGTAGTAGCAACAGCCTTAATAGTAATACTACTAGTACAGTGTATTTTAATGACTGTGCAGTTTTTGAAAATATTGCCGGTCGAAATTTTGTATTTACCTATTATGGTGCATAAACATTACAGAGGTTGAATACAAAACTTGGACCGGAAATATATTCCAAAACCCCACAGTCATTAAAAATACATCCTGTATTAGCAGTGGTTTGTGTGTTCCGCGTGGCTAAAGGGATAAGAGTGCTCAAGCTTTTGAACCTCCGGTACGCTGATGACGAGGTAGCGGGATGTTATCCTACACGTGTCACTTTGGGTTTCAACGTTGACTTGTCATTCAGAAAGTATTGGCATATAACTACTGAACGTGAAATGACCTAGAATATCAACCTGGGGTGGGGTGGTCGCAGAGAGAGGGGGGAGAGGTAGTGAGAGAGGTAGCGAGAGAGAGAGACAAAGAGAGAGCGAGAGAGAGCACGAGAAACAGAGAGCGGGAGATATAGCGAGAGAGACACAGAGAGCGAGAGAGAGAGCGAGAGATAGATAGCGAGAGAGAAAGAGACACACACAGAGAGACAGACAGAGAGATAGAGAGAGCTGGAGAGGTAGCGAGAGAGTGAGAAGGAGAGAGCGAGAGAGCGCACGAGAGACAGAGAGCGGTAGAGATAGCGAGAGAGACACAGAGAGCAAGAGAGAGCGAGAGAGCGAGAGATAAATAGCGAGAGAGAAAGATAGCGAGAGAGAGGCAGAGATACGGAGAGAGAGAGTGAGAGTGAGAGAAAGCGAGAGATAGATAGCGAGAGAGAGAGAGAGAGAGAGAGCGAGGGAGAGCGAGCGAGAGATAGATAGGGAGAGAGAGGGATAGAGAGCAAGAGACAGAGAGCGAGAGACAGAGAGTGAGAGAGATAGCGAGAGAGACAAAGAGAACGAGAGAGAGTGACAGAGATACACAGAGAAAGAGACAGGCAGAGGGATAGAGAGAGTGAGAGAGAGAGCGAGAGAAAGCGAGAGAAAGCGAGAGAGAGCGAGAGAGAGTGAGAGATAGATATCGAGAGAGAGAGAGGGAGCGAGAGAGCGCGCAAGAAATAGATAGCGGCAGATAGATAACGAGAGAGAGAGTGAGAAAGAGCGAGAGACAGATAGTGAGAGAGAACGAGGGAAAGAGTGAGAGATAGATAGCAAGAGAGATAGCGAGAGAGATATAGAGAGATAGCGAGAGCTAGATAGTGAGAGAGCGAAAGCGCACGAAGGAGAGACAGCGAGAGAGAGAGAGAGAGAGAGAGCAAGAGAGAGCGAGCGAGGGAGAGAGCAAGAGAGAGAGTGCGTGGAAGTGAAATACAGCGAGAGAGAGAGCGATAGAGAGAGCAAGAGAGACAGCGAGAGAGAGAGCGATAGAGAGAGCAAGAGAGACAGCGAGAGAGACAGCGAGAGAGAGAGCAAGAGAGACAGCGAGAGAGAGAGCGATAGAGAGAGCAAGAGAGAGCGAGAGAGAGAGCGATAGAGAGTGCAAGAGAGACAGCAAGAGAGAGAGCGCGAGAGAGAGAGCGTGCGAGCGAGAGACAGCGAAAGAGAGAGCAAGAGAGAGAGAGCGAGAGAGAGAGAGCACTCGCAAGCAAGAGACGGCGATAGACAGCGAGAGACAGCGAGAGACAGCGAGAGACAGCAAGAGAGAGAGAGAGAGAGCAAAAGAGACAGCGAGAGAGAGAGCAAGAGAGAGAGTGAGAGAGAGAGCAAAAGAGACAGCGAGAGAGAGAGCAAGAGAGACAGCAAGAGAGAGAGCAAAAGAGACAGCAAGAGAGAGCAAGTGAGACAGCAATAGAGAGAGAGCAAAAGAGACAGCGAGAGAGAGAGCAAGTGAGACAGCAATAGAGAGAGAGCAAAAGAGACAGCGAGAGAGAGAGCAAGTGAGACAGCAATAGAGAGAGAGCAAAAGAGACAGCGAGAGAGAGAGCAAGAGAGACAGCGAGAGAGAGAGCAAGTGAGACAGCAATAGAGAGAGAGCAAGAGAGACAGCGAGAGAGAGAGCAAAAGAGACAGCAATAGAGAGAGAGCAAAAGAGACAGCGAGAGAGAGAGCAAGTGAGAGAGTGTGAGAGAGCGCGCGAGAGAGGAAGAGCAAGAGAGAGAGAGAGAGAGAGAGAGAGAGAGAGAGAGAGAGAGAGAGAGAGAGAGAGAGAGAGAGAGAGAGAGCATAAAGTAAATTGATAAAAAAAATTCAGACAAAACCTGTTCAAAGAACGATCGAATGAAAACACTTTATTTTCAATGGGTAAAGAATTGAACATGCTGGCCCGACATAAATTCTGCCCCTCTATCAAATTCTTTCATAAATATCAAAGAGTGAGGCTCGGCCCACAATGGTGAAGAAGGCAAACACTAAAGTGTAAACATAAATTATTGTTGCATTATATGTTTTTAACAATACACGGAGATAACAAGTTTTGAAGAAAATATCAAAAACACATTTGTGTTGAGATAAAACGGTGGTTAGGTGGGACATCGTAGTTGGGGCATGGTGGGTTAGCTGTATGTCCCTTACAGGATGTGGTGGGTTAGTGGCATGTCCCTTACAGGACGTGGTGGGTTAGTTACATGTCCCTTACAGGACGTGGTGGGTTAGTGGCATGTCCCTTACAGGACGTGGTGGGTTAGTTGTATGTCCCTTACAGGACGTGGTGGGCTATTTTTATTTCCCTTTACGGACGTGGTGGATTAGTTGTATGTCCCTTACAGGACGTGGTGAGTTAGTTGTATGTTCCTTACAGGACGTGGTGGGTTAGTTGTATGTTCCTTACAGGACGTGGTGGGCTAGCTGTATGTCCCTTACAGGACGTGGTGGGCTAGCTGTATGTCCCTTACAGGACGTGGTGGGTTAGCTGTATGTCCCTTACAGGACGTGGTGGGCTATTTGTATTTCCCTTAGCGGACGTGGTGGATTAGTTGTATGTTCCTTACAGGACGTGGTGGATTAGTTGTATGTCAGTAGTTAGAAAAGCGCAAAACGGTTCTCATTTGGAGGAGCCTCCTCAAATGACCTTGACCTCGGTTGATTTTCACTCCTCCTCGGTCATATAGTTGGGTAAGGGGTAAGGGGTGGTATCTAGGTCATATCTAAGGGCGATAATTCTAAGATTTTATGTTTCTAAGGGCAGATAACTATTGAGTGGGTGTATAAAAATTTTAATTAATTATTAAAAATAAAATAAAATAAATAAAAATAAAAATAAATAACGACGGGGTGCGGGGTGGTGGCGAGGGGGTGGGCGCGTGGGGTGAGACTAGGCGGTTCGGGTTTAAACACTATCAGGTATATAATAATTTTTATTAAATCATGTATAAACAATACAATGCATATTAAATAAGTAGCGGCATAGTGGAAAATTCTGGAAGGTAGTACCGGGGAGTTATACGTCGGCAAGTGTGGGAAAATCTCCGGCGGGTGTGACGGTGGTCGGTTCATAACAGACGTGGAGGGGGTGCATACGGAAAAGTCATTAAGTAAAGGGTTGTAAAAACGTGGGTGAGTGGTGTGTTAAAATATTTTGAACTGTTAGCGCATTGGTGGTGTACATTAGTACGAATAGAAGGAATAGGCGCGGTGGGGATAGTAGTGGGTATGGGTTAGTGAAATTAGTTGATAAGGGTGGTTATTAGTGCTATGTAGATGTTCATAGTAGCTTATTCACTAACATAACACGTGTTACAAATGAAACCTTGAAAGCTAAAGATCGCTGATTGTAATGGATATAGTGTAGTATCATTCGGTGGTAAGGGGTGGGTACCAGGTATTAGTGGTCAACAGATGGTCAAGCAGTGGTCAAGTGGTGGTCAAGTGAGGAAATTTTAGGGAAAATTGGTCGTAGCGACATGGTGATGGTTAAAGGATGGTAAATTAGTGGTCAATTAGTGGTCAAAGCAGTGGTCAAGTGGTGGTCAAGTGAGGAAATTTTAGGGAAAAGTAGTTGTAATGATATGGTGATGATTAAAGGGTGATAAATTAGTGGTCAAGTAGTGGTCAAGCGGGGTCAAGTGAGGAAATTTTAGGGAAAAGTGGTTAGTAATGATATGGTGATGATTAAAGGGTGGTAAATTAGTGGTCAAGCAATGGTCAAGGGGTGGTCAAGTAGTGGTCAAGTAAGGAAAATTTTAGGGAAAATTGGTCGTAGCGACATGGTGATGGTTAAAGGATGGTAAATTAGTGGTAAATTAGTGGTCAAGCAGTGGTCAAGTGGTGGTCAAGTAAGGAAAATTTTAGGGAAAAGTGGTTATAATGATATGGTGATGATTAAAGGGTGGTAAATTAGTGGTCAAGTAGTGGTCAGCCAATGGTCAAGTAGTGGTCAAGTGGTCGAGTGACCACTTAAATTGTAGATGACGATGTCCCTAAGATTATGGTAGTGGTTAAAGTGATCGATGACATGGTCAAGTAGCGGTCAACCAGTGGTCAAGTGGTCGAATGAACACTTAAAAGGTAGAGAAAAGTACGTATATTGAAACGGTGATGGTAAAATGGTCGACAACGTGGTCAAGCAGTGGTCAAGTAGTGCTCAACCAGTGGTCAACCGCTCAAGTGAGAAAATTGTAGGGTATGGTACGTGTAGTGAAACAGAGATAATAAATTAAGTAGTGACGTTGTCAAGTAGTGATCAAGTAGCGGGCAAGTACTGGTCAAATGGTCGAGTGACCACTTAAATTGTAAGGGAAAGTACGTGTAGTGAACCTGTGTTGGTTACAGTGATCGATGACGTGCTCAAGTAGTGGCCAAGTAGTGGTAAATGGTCGAATGACTACTTAAATTGTCGGTGAAAGTAGGTATGGTGACATGGTGATGATCAAGAGTTGGTCAAGTGGTGCTCAAATAGTGGTCAAGTAGTGGTCAAGTAGTCGAATGACCACTTAAATTATAGGGTATGGTACGTGTAATGAAACGGTGATGGTATAAAATAAGTAAGGACATAGTCAAATAGTGGTCAAGTACTGGTGAAGTAGTGATCAAGTGGTCGAAGGATCACTTAAATTGTAGGGTATGGTATGTGTAGTGACATGATGATGGTTAAAGTGATCGATGAAATGATCAAGACGTTATGCCGACTGCTAAGTTCAGAAAGTAATGTCCTTACTATCGGCAATTTTCCTGACAGGAGCGCCTCGAGCACTGATTTTTGTATTGATCAATAGCACCTAGTGGTACAGTCGACACACATGGACAATAGTTACAGCCGGTCAAAGATGGCGTCGCACCCTATCACACATGGGTAATTGCTACAACCAGACTACGTCTCATTCGCTAAAACTGGTCAAATATGGACTTGCAGTCGATCCCATGTGTAATGGTACATCCAAGAAAAGGCTCACTGACTAAAACAATCAAAGAATTCCCTGCTTCCGATAACATGTATAATGGTACAGCCAGAACACGGGGTTAATGATTCAACCGGTCAAAGATGGCGTTGGATCCAGTGACACGCAAAACGATACACGTGGAACACGTTGCTAATAACCGAAATGTTCAAAGACGGCGGCGAATCCGGTCACAGGGGTAATGGTACATCTTAGACACGTGGTTAAGAGGGAAACTATAGAAAAAGGGTGTCCTATCGGTTGTCGAGTCAAGGAACCTAACGTATGATGATCACTGTGTATAGGAGTGAATACACTGCATCATCAACATTGCATCCGAAGGCTAAAAGGGTCACCCTTCTCTCCTCTCTCTCCTTTCTATAACCGTGTAGTCCTAGTGTTATCCGGTTACACCAAAGGACACTCGGGCATCAATACAACATAAACTGGTCTCGAAAACCCCATACGCGCATGTAAACAAATCACCACAGTGTCCGACTAAGCCTTTCTCATATTCATAGTACAGAGCTGTGATCACAGAGGCTAGTCGGGGAAATCGTATCTGTACGTAACAACTATCGGGTCATACAGCGACGAGTGGGTAGTGGGTGTTAACAGATGCACACAAACACAACAAACTGCCCCGATTCAACCTTAGGCAATGCACGTAACATGACAGGTCACATGTCCGCCGTCATAATCAGCGACGTTATCACGTATCAAATTAGATAGCCACACTTTCATTTCCTTTCTATGTGTCCATAGTGTCTTTACATCTTTCTCCAGAAAACCATTTCCAAGACCAATATATGTTTTTTGTCAGTGTACCTGCTCAGTGCCACACTTCACAACCAGACAAAAGTACACGTTCTATGTACCACTTCAACCGTCAAATAAGAAAATATGTTAGACAAAATATTAAAATTATTGGTCAAATACAGAAATATATCACCCAAACTTATAAAAAGTAGGAACATATGTTAACCAAATGGAAAATATCTTAGCCAAATAGGAAAATTTGTTAGCCAAATAGAAAAAAGTATTGACCACGTAACGATATATATTGTCCACACTTATGAAAAGTAGGGAAATTTGTTAGTCAAATGAGAAAAAAGATTGACCAAGTAACGAAATACCCAAACATAACTTATGAAAAGTACGAAACTTTGTTAAGCAAGTATGAAAATGTATCGACCAAACAGAGAAATATATCACCCAAACTTATAAAAAGTAGGAACATATTTTAACCAAAGGGAAAATACCTGGGCCAAATAGGACATCCCAACACACACACATTTTCCCATCCACCCACACATTTCACATCCACCCACACACCCATCAACCACACATACATCCCCCACTCACACACACATCCCCCACCCACACACATTCCCCAACCTACAAAACACATGCCCCGCGCATATACACATCCCCCCACACACGCCCCAACACACCCACCCATACACACATCCCCCACCTACCACCACCCACACATCCCATACCCGCCACCACCCCCACATACCACTACCCACCAACACCCACATAAACACACATCCCCGTCCCACACATCCCTCACCCACCTTCATATTCCCCACCTACGCACGCCAAATCCATACACACATCTCTCCACACACCCACACATCCTCCACCAACCCACACTAACCCACACCTCCCCACCCACTCACACATCCCCACTACAAACACGCATCCCCCACCCGCACACATCTCCCCACCCACACACACATATCCCCACACACACATCCCACACATCTCCCACCCACACACACCCCCACAATCCACACACGCTCTCCCCATCCACACATTCCCCACTCACACATACACCCCGACTCACACACACACATCCCTACCCACACACACACCTCTCCAATCCATATACACATTAGCCACACCTATCCCCAAACCCATACACACATCCCCCACACGCCCTACACATATCCCCATACACCCATCCACATATCACCGCCCACACATCCACACCCCCACCACCCAATACCCACCCACTCATACACCCATCCCTCACCCACACATACATCCCCCATCGACCCACACACATCCCCACCCATACACATCCCTCATCCACACACGTATTCCGCTACCCACCCTCATATCTCCCCACCAACCTACACCTCCTCCACCCACTGACCCACACATCTCTCACCGACACATATCTCCCAACCCACACACACATCCCCCCATACATACACCCCCCCACAAACCCATCCCCCAACCCAAAACACAATCCTCACATCTAGAGACATACATGGTGCCTCACATAATCACTGAAGCTAATGTGAACAAACTCCTACACATTACACACACACACACACACACACACACACACACACACACACACACACACTGACGAATGTCTGGAACATTCTCACAAAAATGTAAAGTGGAGAAAAATTATGCACATACATTGTGTAACGTAAAAATTAGTGATGCGATTCTATAAGTTGATTCCTAAAATTGACATAAACATGATGAAATAAGCAGTGCACAAAATTGTGTCAGTACATGTTACAAATCAAGTGACAGTAAAAAATGATAATATGAACGATGAATATACAGAAAAGACATGGAATAGCACGTCACTTGACATACATGCGCTAAACGCTCTCTGTCTCTCTATCTTTTTTTTTTGGTTCCTTTCACACACACACACACACACACACACACACACACACACACACATACACACTCGTTGTCTCATCTCCCCACCCACACACACATCCTCCACCCACCAACACTCACCCGCCCACATAACCTCCACCAGCCACCCACACACCCCCAACCACCCAGCCAAACACACACCTCCCACCCACACACACCCCAAAATCCACATAACCACCATACACATATCCCAACCACACACATCTTCCCACCCACACACACACACACACACACACACACACACACACACACACACACACATCTACCACCCATACACACATCCCCCACACACATCCATCCACTCATGTACTCATCCCTCAACCACTCACACCTACACATCCCCCATCCACCAATCCACACATGTATCTCCCGCCTACTCACCCACACTCACACACCCAACCACCCAGCCAAACACACATCCCCACCCTCACATATATCCTTTACCCACCTGCACTCCCCACACCCAATCGCACATCCTCCACACACCCACACACCCCTAACCCACACACATCTCCTCTCCCACACACATCCCCCAACCACACATACCCCCACACACACACATCCCCATTCACATCCCCACCCACACATCTCTCACTCACAAACACACACACACACACACACACATCTCCCACTATGATGGTCAAGTAGTCTGTTTGTGAGACATTGAGACCGTATGATGGTCAAGTAATGTGTGTGTGTTTGAGACATTGAGACGTATGATGGTCAAGTAGTGTGTGTGTGAGACATTGAGACGGTGTGATGGTTAAATAGTCAGTGTGGTAAATTCTGAGATGGTGTTATTGATCAAGTTCTCAGCAGCGTTAAGTGATTAGATGAAAGATGATACTTGGCCTTTACCCAAGTTTTGATTGATTGAGTCGAGTATATTACCCATATTTAACCTCTTCATCCGCTGAGAGATGTACCGGCTGCGTATGATGATATTGCTTATTGGTATGACAGCGGATAACTGAGCTGATTCAATCTCCTGGCCAACGCAGCGGATAGGCAGGTGGAGCGGTAAGACTTGGATAGTTGGTTGTCTCCGATACGGTTTGCTAGTGCATTTTTACAATGTTTGGACTTGTAGGATCCGGTTTCGTCGCCAGGCTACTGGGTAGAGTGCTTGATCCGTCACTATAAGCTGTGTGTTTTTGAATTGAATTGAATTGTATTGATCTTTATTTTCAAAGGGTAACAAATTGGGCGCGTAGGTCCGTCTTACATTCTGCCCTTCCAATCACTCATCTTTCGTTCATCAACAGTGCATGAGGCAATCACATAGGGAAAAAAAAACATTGTCAAATGAATGCTGTAAGCATAAACAATGCATATTCTCATGTTATGTGACACATCCTCCTTCCCATACACACATCCCGCACCAACCCACACACACATCCCTCACCTACACACACATCATCCAACCATACCCACACATCCCCCACCCACCACACACACCCTACTCATCCCTCCACCCACTCAAAGATCCCACCACCAACCCAGACATATCGCACCCACCCACACAAACACATCCCTCACCCAGCCACACGCATCTTTCCACCCACACACACATACCCCAATCCACTCAAGCTCACCCACACACACACATGCTCCACCCATCCACACACCCTCCAACCACACACACATACCACTCACACGTGCACATCCCGCACCAACACACATATCCCTCACCCACTCACACATCAACCACCCATACCCACACATCTTTCCATCCACACATACATTTCCCAGCCCACCCACACATTTTACAACCACACACATACCCCAACAACCACACACACAACCGACTCACATTCTCCCACGAACACACACATCTCCCACGCAAACACACATCCCCCACACACACATCCCCCACCTATCAACACCCACATATCCCCCACCCGCCAACACTCACACATCCCACTACCCACAAACACCCACGTAAACACAGCAACCCAAACACACATCCTCCTTCCACACATCACTTACCCACCCACACGCCCCATCCATGCTCACATCCATCCACCCACCAACCCACTCATCTCCGCACCTACCTATACATCCCCCACAAACCCACACATCCCACACCTCTCCACCTACCCACTCACATCCCCACCCGCATACATCTCCCCACCCACACACTTCTCCCATACTCCAACACACCTCTCCCACCCACCCACACACCTCCACAATCCACACATACACTCCCTATCCACACATTCCCTCACCGATACACCAAAACCGACCCACACACACACACATCCCCAACTCACACACCTCCTCCATCCATATACACATCAGCCACACCCATCCCCAAACCCATACACACATCCCCCACACCCCCTTCACACATCCCCACACACCCATCCATATACCCCCACTTTATTAGGGGTTGCTATTTATGTGTGCCCATGTTGGCTGTGTTGTTGGAATGTATATTCAGAAAATTGTCTTTCCATGCATGAGTTGCGTTGATCTTTCCATATTATCACTGGAATCTCCGTATAGAGTGTTGTGTGCCTTCCAACATAACTCAACGAAACCATAAAGAAAGGACACCTGAAGTGTATCGGGCACCTGAACAGAAAATGTCATTATAGTGTAACAAGCATTTGCAAGACGTCGCTCTCATCATTTAAAGTAAATATAACAGTAAGGGAGTTAGCTTAGTAGTGGAGAGTTAATGAATGCTGCGCATTCATTAACTAGTGGGGAAATCCTAGTTGGTGAACGTGTGTGCACAAATGGGTCTAAGTATCCAGGGGTTGCACACACGTCACTTGGGACTTGGGACTTGGGACTCAGACATGAAAGAATCAACAAACATGTCTGCATTGTCTGCATGTACTTTGACAGCATGATTGAACAAATAAAACTTTTATATCATACAACGCGGAGTCTGTCATTAATAAGTGATGTCAACCACTAACGATCTACGGCTAGGCCATGTTCACACTGTGATATGACCTGATTTGGCGCCGTGTTTACCAGGATTCCGAAATCGTGCTGTCGCGGACACCACTGATCACAGAGGTCCTCAATTAAATCGTTTAGAAAATAAAATAACAGTCAACAGAAGTCATGGAGGCTTGTGCACTCTGGAGGAACAACTTATGTTAGATTTTCAAGTTTTTGTGATGGGGTTGACCGTTGTTGGAAACGCCACACAACACATAATGTTCCGAGTGGTGAAACAGAGCAGCCATCGTCAAGCTTAAATCCATTGTTGACCTGCTCGTTTTTTCGAAACGTATGGATGTTCCAGATATGCTGCCGTGAAATCTGGTTTTGCTGGAACTATTAACCGTTATCGTTTGAACTACAGTGAAGGTGACCTTGCTTGTCTGAAGGTAAAGTCCGGAGTTCTTGGCCAACGCTTAAAGTGAATCAATCAATCAATCAATCAATCAATCAATCAATCAATCAATCAGTCAATCAGTATTGTTTCGATCGTTGTAATTTCAAATCCAGACGAGCACAATCAGCGGCATGAAAACGACTAGAAGGCACCGACTTCGATTGAAGTGAGAAATCCAGAGGCTCTTCTTTTTCTGTTCCTGCGAGAGTAGAGGACAACTTTCAAGTTTGTCGATTGGAACCTCTTTCATCAAGTTTGTCGATTGGAACCTCTTTCATCAAGTTTGTCGATTGGAACCTCTTTCATCAAGTTTGTCGATTGGAACCTCTTTCATCAAGTTTGTCGATTGGAACCTCTTTCGTCAAGTTTGTCGATTGGAACCTCTTTCATCGAGTTTGTCGATTGGAACCTCTTTCGTCAAGTTTGTCGATTGGAACCTCTTTCATCAAGTTTGTCGATTGGAACCTCTTTCATCAAGTTTGTCGATTGGAACCTCTTTCATCAAGTATGGGTAATGGATAATTTTAGGTTAATTAACAACATACTCAATTGAACAGAATATTTCTTGCTGCTTACTTTAAAATAATATTGTCTTAAAATATTAGTATATTATATTGGTTGGTACTTTCCATTACAGATTTTTTTTAGGATGGAGGCCCAGGATTTTTCTCAAGTACTGAGTGGAGTTGGTGGGGCAATATCAAAGTTGGACGCAGTATTAAGACAGCAAAGTGTAATCAGTGATGTCGAAAGATTTAATGGACAGGCGAATCAATTTAAGAAATGGATTATTTCTATTGAGAAATATGCATAATTGAAAATTGTTTCAGCTAAGCTCAAGACGAGTTTTTTTTTCAGGTACCAAGAAATATACAGAGGAAGAAGTAGGAATATTGTTTCAAGCTTGATAGAAATTACAGAGAAATAAGTATGAGTTACCTACATGTAGAATTACAACGTATCAGTACATGGTTGGGAGAGTTAAAAGTGGCAGTTAGTGAAGTAGAAAATTTTGTAGAAACGTTGCAGAACAGAACGACTAGACAAGAGCCTTATAGATTTAAGGTAGACTGTAATAGAGTAGGAAAGAATAACAGGAGACAGCCACTGCTTAATAAGGACAGAAGACAATATGGTTCTGATTATGCGGTTAGTTATGACGAACCAAGGCCTGATGTATATAGGGTAAAAGACGGTGAGAACAGACGTAATGGTGAAGGGTCGGACTGGTATAGCTGTTATAGATACAAGAATGGTCATGAGAGAGACTTTTCCAGGAAATTATGGAAATGGCCATCCCATAGCAAAAATGCTAGGAAAAAACGTGACGACTGGTTTGAACAAAGACGGAGACAGTATTTGAGGTCAGGGTCAAAGAACAGAGTAGGAAACGTAAGTAAGAATTCAACTACTAAACTGGTTGCGAATCTGACTCTTAGACAAGAAAAGAAGAAAATAGACCAAGAGACTCAAACACAGGTGATTGAAGTGGTAGAACGGAACACACAAACACAGATTGATACAATAGAGGAAAAAGTCCAGGTACAACCAGCCAGCAAGATAACAAAGAGAAGTCAAACCGAGTTAGTAGAGACTCAGTTAAAACCAACTCACTTGACTAAGAGAGACACGGTTGAAATTAAGAAAGATGAACAGACGAGAACCAAAGACGAAAAGAAACCAAAGAGGAAAAGTATTGAGGAAAGAAATATAAACAGTCTGATGGTCAATAAAGGTACAACTGAGATGTCAAGTTCCTCAGGTATAAACTTAATCCCTAAATGGTGTAGAAATATTAAGTGTGAGAGTTCAGGCTATGGAGAGAATATTTCAGATAAAGATATGGGAGTTGTACAGAACCGGAGCATGAGGAATAAAAGTAAGAAGAAAGTCAGACGTTCTAAAGCTGACTATGGGAATAGGATCGACGTGTCGGCAGTAAACTATTATGAGTCTGATGAAGGAACTATTATCAGTGTGTCATCTGAAGACGAGATGGGGAGATGTAAACGTTATGTAAGATATACAGGAAACAGTGAGCAGACCGACACAAATAAAGGAAATAGAAAGAAAGCATTTAAGAAGAAGAATAATAATGGGCAGATAGCGGAAATTTACTCCTCGACGACAGAAGATAACATAAGAAAACTCAGAGAATTAAGACCTGGGTACTTTAACAACGGATTAACAACGGATAGTGAAGATGACATAATTGAAAAGAGACGCACATCAGTACTAAGAGACAATGAAATATTTGGCTTGGATGCGCTCTATGGCTGTTAAAATTCCTTGGGTGAGGAAGGACATATGGAATTGTTTTGGCTTATGAGAGGAATTGCGGTTTAAGCATATACATATGGGTTGTCTAAAATAGACAGATTAATTTTATTTGGTGTAACATCACATGGTACAGGGTAGGCAATAGTGTGTTGAGGATAGAGAGTCACGGCAACTGATATTCTACGTGGATACGTTATACAGAATATCTTGTGTTTGGTTGCGGTGTAGAGAGAGTAAACAAGGTAGAAATTGAAATGTCCCTTGTCCGGAATGGCTAGATAGAGAGAGTTGATCACGTTGAGTGATGTATAACTGGTGTGATTAAAGTAGAGTAGATTCAGCACAGAATTAGTAGAGAGAGAGATAAACTAAGTATGAATGCTCGTACTAGAATGATGGTTCGACGCAGAGCTATGACGTGATGTCTGAGATAGTTTCGTTTGGTAGTTGAGAAGTAAGTATAGTATTGTTAGACAGGTGAACCGAGAGTGTCTGATGAGGAGATATAGATTGAGGAGGAATTGAGTATCCTGTGTAAATAGCCAGTGGAGCGCAAGAGTATTAAGAATAAAAGACTGTGGAAACTGATGTTTGAAGAATACGAGGTCTTGGTGAGGGAGATGACGTAATTACATGATGCTTGTGGAGAAAGAAGAGGTGATTAAATCTGAGGAAAGTGGTTGTGTGGAGAAGTATAGAATGATAGTTACGAGGTTAGTGACTCGTTGGAGTGAGGTTTGTTCTGAGAGATCGTTGATAGTGCTGGTTAGTGTATAAAAGAGATATAGTTTGCGAGAGATAATGTATAGGTTCTGACCTTTGAAAACGAGTGAATGATTGAGAAAAGTAGAAATAAGACAAACATATGTGCGTCGAGAATGGATAGGATGATGGCAAGTGATAAGTACAGCATGCATGTACGAGGCGTTTGGTCCGTGCGTGAGTATAAGTGTAGACAAACAGGTGTTCGTCGCGCTGAGTGAAGCAGGAGTGAGGTTTTGAAACGCCGTCAAGTGTCAATGTGGGTGGAAGTGATCGACACGCTTAGGCTTGGTAGTTGTTGATACATGGTTGTCCATTTGTCCAGAGAGTTGAATAGCCTTATTACACCTGTTGTCAATATCATCTTCTGGTTTGCCATTTGATGATATTATACTTCCTAGGCACTTGAGACTCTTTACTTGTTTCGAGAAATGTTCGTTTAGCTGAATGGTTGTTGTTTGTTCTTCTTTGGTTATAGTCGTTGCCTCTGTTTTGCTTGTGCTAAATTGTTAAAGTAGGTGATTAGAAAGGTGTGATGTCTTTTGTTTGGGAATGTGTGATCTTGGACGGAATTTATGGAAGTTGTATGACAGGTTGACAGAAAGAGAGTTAACATTCTGAATGACGTTTCATAAAATATGTTTAGTATTGTGGACAGGGACATGTTGAAGTATGAATGCCTGATACTGAGAAATGAGGAAAGTGAGGTCCGTTGTCAGTTATAAGTGGTGTGGGTTGCTGTTCTGTAAGAATCCCGATAAATAGGAAGAGGAGTGAAAGATACGGAGGTAAACAAGATTAGATAAATGAATGTTAGAGAACATGTTCCGATAAGTGTGACTGGTTTAACTATCATCGCGGTACAAGAACGCTAGGAGAGACTTGAGGATAGCTTAGAGTAGTTGTGGTGAGATGTTAAGAAAGTACTGATGCAGGAGAATGAAATATTACTTGCGTCGGGTAGACGAGAAACTTAAAAGTAGAATTAGTCGTTGGTACAGTAGATAGATGTATTGGTGAGAGGTCTATAGTAAATAGACAAGTTTTTTGCTGGATCGTAGTAGGGTGGAGATACCGTAGTTAACGGTAATGATTAAGTAGTGGTAGTAATTCTTGGTGCAAATACAAGGGAAACAATTGGTGTGCCGAGCCACAGGTTCTATTGGTAGAAAAAGTACGGTCATTTGTTGATTAATGACTTTTGTTGAGAGAACAGATATTGTTCTAAGTTACGAATTGGTCTGTAGGTAACAGATATATATATATATGCATTGAGTTGTTTTGTTTAATATGTTATAAGAATAACGGAATAGGCATGACTTGGGTGAATAGATATGTATTTCATTGGTTAGTATAAGAGACTAATGTTGATTGAATATGTATGATATGTTATATTATTTTTTGATTTGGTCTTGTAAAATTATTGTTACTATTTAATAATAGGATTATTGTGTTTTTAGTCTTTTACGTACAAACTACTGGTCCGTAAAAGAGACCAGTAGTGTTAGGTAACACTAGATATTTTCTTTTAATTTAAATTGAAGCATGTTTTATTGTTGGGGATAAACAGTTCAAAACTTGGGGGGGGGGGGGGGGTAATGACATCCTGTTGTGATTTTATTTCGCTTAACTCATAATTTAAGTGAATTGTCTTGTGTGTTAAAGTTTATAAATGTGTTGGTTAAGTTAACTTTAAATTACAAACAGTTATGGTTTTGTTCAGTACACGGGACTTTATATAGTACCCTTCGTTCAGAAAAGAGTTATTAAACTACTGAGAACTAGTAGAGAGACACATTCTCTTTCTGAATAATAAGCATTACCTGAGTATTGTGGATTGCTGTGATAGTCAGCGTTGATAAATCAATGATATAAGGGCTGCAAAGTTGTGGAAACATATGCCATACGGGGTTACTACACAAGTAAAAGAGTTATGGGGAATTTAAGTAAGCATTAATGGAAGATATATGGATTAGACGCCATATTGGGAAGAAAAGATTAAAGTGAATAAAGCAGTGGGGTAAATGACATGGGGTCAGAAGTGAACATGGAGCCACGAGATTATAGAAGAAGAAGTCAGTAACGTGCTGTAACAGACAGTGTGAAGACAAATAATAAAACATGAATTGAATCCATGTTTGACTCCGAAGAATGATTAGATAGACTGTGGATAGCAGTACAATAGTAAAGGGGTGTAAGTGTGTTAATGAGAAATGAACATTGTCACTGACATGGGGTTTTTGAGGGTCCGTGATAGATGGACTGTAATAGAATAACGTTGATTGCAAGCAGTCACAGACATGAGTTCAGGGGTAGTATATTGTTGCTGTTGATAACGGCATAAGTAGAGGTTTTAGTAGATATGCCCATAATAAATGGACATTAAGAGAGAATTTTGAGTGAGGTATATTATGTGAGATGATGTGGGAAGGAGGTCTGTAATATATAGACATTTGGGGAGTGAATAATATTTTTGATGGTTGGTACTTGATGCTGTAGATAGCAGCGTAAACTGTTACCATAATAAGTGGTACTGTAGAAGAGATAATTGTTTTAGACTTTATTACATAAAGTCTCAAATGACACAGGGGGGTAAAGGTGTGTGTGATTTAGGTGAGTGTGGTTTTTGTTTGAGAAAGAGTTCTACTTCTTTGAATCTCCGGTGCGCACCGATTCCTTGTCTTCCTATCATGTGCGAGTGTTCTCAGGATTGATTGAAAGTGGAGGATTAGTAATGTTGGTGATGACAATAGGGAGTTAGTATCAAAAGAGTACGGCGTTTTGAAATTTTGAGATCGTGATAAGAGGGTTTAAGCGGATTGCTTATGAAGAGAAGAAGAAGAAGTATTTCAAAAAGGTACCCATATGTGTTATGATTGTTGTATATATGGGTTAAATGTTATTGAGGTATAATAGATACCTATACAAGAGTTTATTTTGGTGATAGGATATATGTAAATAAAATATGTTATGAAGGGTCAGAAACGAAGAAGAAGTTCATAGTGGGTTGCTATGAGGAAGAGTCACAAATAGAGTTATGAAAAATGTGTTGAGGGATTGTTGGGCAGATGTGGTATAGAAGAAGAAATATTTCAGTAGAGTTAAGTGCTTAAGGGTTGGGGTTGAGACTTTTTCAGAGAAAATGTCTCCTTGAAGAAGGGGAGGTATATAACAGTAAGGGAGTTAGCTTAGTAGTGGAGAGTTAATGAATGCTGCGCATTCATTAACTAGTAGGGAAATCCTAGTTGGTGAACGTGTGTGCACAAATGGGTCTAAGTATCCAGGGGTTGCACACACGTCACTTGGGACTTGGGACTTGGGACTCAGACATGAAAGAATCAGCAAACATGTCTGCATTGTCTGCATGTACTTTGACAGCATGATTGAACAAATAAAACTTTTATATCATACAACGCGGAGTCTGTCATTAATAAGTGATGTCAACCACTAACGATCTACGGCTAGGCCATGTTCACACTGTGATATAAAATAAGGATACTTTTACACGATTGAAGGCCAGGGGTCGCTAAAAACATTGCGTTGGTGAGCTGACTGATAGACTTCGGAAATGAACCAATGACACTCATAGCACGAAGCAGACGCCTTGACCACTTCGCAACAGTGACCCTGGTTGTAGAAAGAGAAACGGATGGCTACTGTCCTTGAAATCCTGTTCTTCTTCTTCTTCTTCGTTCATCCGGAGTTTTTTTTCGGATGTGATTGCGTTGTGCCTGTTTACAGCAGAGCTGCGTTCTTGCGCCGTTAGGCCGACACATCCGACTTCTGCGGGCATTTGTTGACCGGGTTAACCTTCCCGGGGAAATCCTGTTCTATACTCCCTAATCTGATACCCAGCTGCAAATTGTATTCTGCGCATTCAAGCTCTCGTCAGCAATGCCAAAAGCATTATGAGTCCAGAATTCATTCCTAATAAGTTTCCCAAAACTTATCTCACTATTGACTGCAATAATGCGAAGAAAAGTAAGTGTGAAATCGGGAAAAAATAGAACTAACCATGGGCAATATCAGACATAGGAAGAAAATGAAGATTAAATATTGTATAAACATGACATAACAAAAGGAGGGAGGGTGGGTTCAGGTACAGGAGACATAACGACACAAGTTAAACCAAGGCATCCACAATATAATTGATTTCGTCTGGATAGACACATACGTGGAAATTACGTAGTTCTCCATTTTCATTCTGAGAGAAGTGTCCGAGTATCATGGTCTTATAGCATTGACACATAAGTCATCGTTCCTGCTATTATCCCGGGAATTAAAATGATTACACACAGGCTTGCGTGAGTGGTGTGTGATGTCCCTCAGATGTTCCCTAAATTGGTCAGCTAGACATCTTCCAGCCTCTCCGAAATAATTAATGTCTTATCTCTTTGATTTCACCACATCTACATAATGTGCCTTTAAGACTTGGCAACGAAGAATTTCAAGGCAAGAGGCACTGCTTTATTGCACGAAGTTAAATCCCTCATGATTCGGAATTTTTCCGTAGAGCAGCCTTTTGAAAATGTCGCACAGAGCAAACGCTCCGTAGCTCTTGCGACGACCCCCAGGGATCTCTGTAAAACATTGCAAGGTTGAGTCGAATTAATGACTTTAGGAAACGAACCTATGACACTCGAAGCGTGAGGCAAACGATTTGACCATTTCGATACAGAGACTGCTGATTTGACCTGGACAGACGGATGGCTACAGTATATGAAATACTGGCATGCACTAACTAATCTGAGACCCAGAAGCAAATGATATCTTGTGCTGCCCGCATTCTGCTCTGTGCGCTCAGCACTACAGCATTCCAAAACTCCAGCACTCCAACACTCCAGTACTACAACACTCCAACGCTCCAGCAGTCCAACACTAAAGCACTACATCACAACAACACGCCAGCATTGCAACACTAAAGCACTACATCACAACAACACGCCAGCATTGCAACACTCCAGCACTACAACACTCCAGCACTACAGCACTACTGCACTCCAAACTACAGCACTCCAACACTACAACACTCCAGCACTACAGCACTACTGCACTCCAACACTACAACACTCCATCACTACAGCACTACTGCACTCCAGCACTAGAACACTCCAGCACATTGCAACACTCCAGCACTACAACACTCCAGCACTACAGCACTACTGCACTCCAAACTACAGCACTCCAACACTACAACACTCCAGCACTACAGCACTACTGCACTCCAACACTACAACACTCCATCACTACAGCACTACTGCACTCCAGCACTAGAACACTCCAGCACTCCAGCACTCCAGCACTCTAGCACTTCAACACTCCAGCACTACAGCACTACTGCACTCCAAACTACAGCACTCCAACACTACAACACTCCAGCACTACAGCACTACTGCACTCCAACACTACAATACTCCATCACTACAGCACTACTGCACTCCAGCACTAGAACACTCCAGCACTACAGCACTCCAGCACTCTAGCACTTCAACACTCCAGCACTACAGCACTACAGCACTCCAACACTTTAACACTACACCACTCCCGCACTACAACACTCCCGCACTACAGCACTCCAGCACTACAACACTTCAACACTACAACTACAACACTCCAGCACTACAACACCCCAGTACTACAACACTCCAGCACTACAACACTCCAGCACTACAACAACCCAGTACTACAACACTCCAGCACTACAACACCCCAGTACTACACCACTCCAGTACTACAACACCCCAGTACTACAACACTCCAGCACTACAACACTCCAGCACTACAACACCCCAGTACTACAACACTCCAGCACTACAACACTCCAGCACTACAACACCCCAGTACTACAACACTCCAGCACTACAACACTCCAGCACTACAACACTCCAGCACTACAACACGCCAGCACTACAACACTCCAGCACTACAACACTCCAGCACTACAACACCCCAGTACTACAACACTCCCGCACTACTGCACTCCAGCACTACAACACTTCAACACTACAACACTTCAGCACTACAGCACTACACCACTCCAGCACTACAACACTCCCGCACTACTGCACTCCAGCACTACAACACTACAACACTCCAGCACTACAACACTACACCACTCCCGCACTACTACAACACTCCCGCACTACTGCACTCCAGCACTACAACACTTCAACACTACAACACTCCAGCACTACAACACTCCAGCACTCCAGCACTACAACACTCCAGCACTACAACACCCCAGTACTACAACACTCCAGCACTACAACACTCCAGCACTACAACACTCCAGCACTACAACACTCCAGCACTACTGCACTCCAGCACTACAACACCCCAGTACTACAACACCCCAGTACTACAACACTCCAGCACTACAACACTCCAGCACTACAACACTCCAGCACTACAACACTCCAGCACTACAACACTCCAGCACTACAACACTCCAGCACTACAACACTCCAGCACTACAACACCCCAGCACTACAACATTCCAGCACTACACCACACCAGTACTACAACACTCCAGCACTAGAACACTCCAGCACTACAACACCCCAGTACTACAACACTCCAGCACTACAACACTCCAGCACTACATCACTCCAGCACTACAACACTCCAGCACTACAACACTCCAGCACTACTGCACTCCAGCACTACTGCACTCCAGCACTACAACACCCCAGTACTACAACACCCCAGTACTACAACACTCCAGCACTACAACACTCCAGCACTACAACACTCCAGCACTACAACACTCCAGCACTACAACACCCCAGCACTACAACACCCCAGTACTACAACACTCCAGCACTACAACACTCCAGCACTACAACACCCCAGTACTACAACACTCCAGCACTACAACACTCCAGCACTACAACACTCCAGTACTACAACACTCCAGCACTACAACACTCCAGCACTACAACACTCCAGCACTACAACACTCCAGCACTACAACACTCCAGCACTACAACACCCCAGTACTACAACACTCCAGCACTACAACACTCCATCACTCCAGCTCTCCAGCACTTCAGCACTCTAACGCTCCAGAGAGCACTGTTAAAAGCGATAGGAGTCCAGATTTCTTTCTTAATAATCTCCTCACATCGTATACACAGCACAGACAGAAATGAACAATCATCAAACACTTAGGACAAAGCACAGACAGAAATGAACAATCATCAAACACTTAGGACAAAGCACAGACAGAAATGAACAATCATCAAACACTTAGGACAGTCAAGTATGTTCTAAAGATAAAACAAACATAAGACCGACACTGAGATATCTGCTGCATGTCTATATCTGTCTTGAAGATAACAGACCAGGAGGTCTCTCTCTCTCTCTCTCTCTCTCTCTCTCTCTCTCTCTCTCTCTCTCTCTCTCTCTCTCTCTCTCTCTCTCTCTCTCGTACATCCTTGACCTCAGGTAATTTTGCCAATCTAAAGGTGAACCTATCTACGGTAAAGTAATGGGTAGTTTTATAAGACTTCAGGCCTATAAGGTACCTCGTCATCAACATTATTTCATTTACTGCGGTGATTTTGTAAAACTGGTGTTAGCGTCGGCCGTTCAGAAACCAATGGCAAGCTACTGAACGTTAACTTGACTAGCAAAACTCAAACAGTCAACAATGATGGGGTTGATAAAGTTAGTTATTAGCATATCCTCTACAGGACGTGGCAGTTAACATCAGCATTTTTTGCTGTTGTGATCTCTTGGCAAGTTTACGTTCAGTAGTTTACCATTGCTATCTGAACGACCGGCACCCATACCATATCGTAAAAAATCAACGCAAGGCGCTCTCCTGCCAAATCGCCCGCAGATGTGTTCCGAACGCAGGTATGCGGGATTACGAACTGCGTCCGTAATTTTTTTGGCCACGGAGCCGACGGGGTTGATAACAATTGTTTAATAATAATAATCATTAGGGACAACTAGTATAATAAACATTTAATAATAATAATAATCATTAGGGACAACTAGTATAATAAACATTTAATAATAATAATAATAATCATTAGGGACAACTAGTATAATAAACATTTAATAATAATAATAATGATTAGGGACAACTAGTATAATAAACAACTATAAATAACTAGTATATTTTAAAAAAAACTATAAATAACTAGTATAATAAACATTATCCTAACTGTGGAAGGCCTTCGCTTTTGAGAAAAAGTTACGAACGCGATTCGCATTCTCGCATTACAAACACGGCTGCGGGATATTTGGCAGAGACCGCATTGTGCTATATTTCATACAATGGAATGAGTGTCGGTCGTACAGAAGGCAAAGGCAAATTACTGACAGTAAACTTGTCAAGGAATTACAGACAGCAAATCAATGCTGTCGTTGACTGCAACGTCCCGTAAAGGATATGCAACTAACTAACAGTGGTACATTACATCTATGTTAGCTAACTATAACTGCATTGTCAAATATTAGTCTTAGTGATTATTGCACATTTTCCACGCGTTCATAACGCATATAGTGTTTCTGTTGGTGTCTAATGATTAGCTTCATAAGTGATGTATGAATGAAATAATGTATGAGAGCGGAGCGTTAAGAAGGACAGAATGCCGCACGGGTCTATGTGCTCAATTCTTAATCTTTTGAAAATAAAGCGTGTTCGTTCGTTCGTTAGTTCATTATTATCATGTATCCTACCAACTGGTGTAGACGTTCACTCATCGCCACAGATGGCATTTCGTCGTACTTCTGGAATCTTTCTGCTTATGCTATTCCTCTACGTCAATGTCTCAATCCATGCAGCATCATTTCTCTCGGGCTGCCTCTGCCAACTCTACACCTAATCATTTCATCCATGTATACCTGCTCACTTCTCACACCTCGCTGCATGTCTCTTTCTTATACAGTTTGTTGCGTGATTCATTCATTGCCTTTTTAAGCTTTACTGCAGTTCCCCTCATTCTTGTTTACCGTTGTCCATTCCCTTGAACTGCTACTATATATTTCACGTTTCGTCTTCGTAGTCTGTCAGATTGTTGTCGATTTTTACAGTCTATTTTGCGCGCGCATGTTATTATACAGAATCAGATAAGTACATTTAATTAGTTTAATATTGTCATAGTGTGTTTCATGTAGGTTTGTGTCGGTTTGTATTTGTTTGTCCTGTGCTGACGAAGGCTTTGGCCACAACGTCCAATTTGTCTCTTGTAGTCGTATTTTAGTAAAGCTCACAATGTACTTCTCGTTTTTTTGTTTTTTTTTTGGGTGATTCATTCGTTGCATGACTAGTACATGCCATGGCAATCAACCCCAGGATTATTGGCCGTTGGTGATTTGCAAGGCCAATTTACTTTCAGTAGTTTGTCATGGCTTTCAGAACGACCGACACTCATACCATAGTTAAACATCAACACAAGGCGGTCTGCTTCCAAATCATCCGCAACTGATTTCAAACGCCGTATGAAGGATTACAAATGGCTTCGTTGCCTCAGACGCCGATTCTCTCTTCTATAGATGCATATCCTGTTCTGCTTTGATTACCTCCCTTCCGGCGACCCAGGTGTTTGCAACAGTCATCCCGAGAATATCTCCGCTGCCTCCAACATCTTCCTAATTTGTCCGTTTGCGTTCCAAGATGTACTGCCATACAACAAATCTTGGTCTATATAACATGTTAGTACTCGCTTTGTGGCATTAAACAACAGTTATTTATTGCATAAGATACTTTCGATTTTCTTACATACAGCCTTTGCTTGGTCTATTAATATTATATTTGTAATCTCTGTTACGCAAGTTCTATTTGATCATCAAGTGCCCCGCCAGCTGGCATATGCGTTCATGGCTCTCCACAGATCTCGATCTTTGGTGTTCTGGATCAACTCTGCTGATGCTATTCCTCCATGCCACTGTCTCAGTTAATCCAGCATCTTTTCTCATAGTCTGCCTCTGCCTCTCGTCCCTTGATCTTTCCAGTTATCAGGATGTTCTCCATTGTCTCTCTACTCATCAAATTACCAAATAAATATGTGTGTCTCTTTTTGATTGTTGTATATAATGCTCTAGTTTCATTAGCATTAGCTTCTTTCAGGCAATATTTGTTAGTTACTCTGGCAGTCAAAGAATTCGCAACATTCGTACAATCATGGTTGCCAGTGGTGAGTTGTGGTCAATCTTTAATCCTAAAATCCCGAAACAACCAAATAAATCACATATTTTAGTCAATTTAGGCTCAATCGACCTGCGAGCCAAGATAAGTTTTTAAAATCCCTTTCGATGAGGGAAGCATTTGAAGTACTTTCCTTCCATGGAATTTCGAAATAAATAAAATAAAATGAGTACTTAACGAACAGAAAGAAATACTAAAAACTTTTTCAATAGATAATTTTAATAACATTGTGACATGGCAATAGTAGTGGTAAATTTTCACAGGAAAACATTAGGAAGTGTACAGATTCGAGCCTTGAAAACGAAAACAATAAAACTTGCACATTTCCTGGCTTGTTAGAATTGAAGAAATTAAACAATAGGAATTACATAGTAAATATTTTATGATTGTTTTAAAAGCACTGCATAGATGACATTATAACGAAAATTCACAAGGAAAATAGCATGTTCGCTTTTATATTTCAGACACGCTGTTCCATATATTTCACATATAGAACTGTTCAAACACACACACCCACAATCAACCAAACACACACTCACACTCATACACATACAATTATAGTAACACACACACATTCACAAATAGACCCTAAACCGATCCAAGATTCATCTTCAACTTCTGACCTTCACCCCCTTCTGGAGCACAAGCCAGCAGACAACTCACACCAGGCCTTCTATATGTTGCTACCTGCAACGTGTTCTCCCCGTATTAATAATCTCTATCGCGAATTCTCTTCTCCTTGTGTTCTTAGCTCTCCCTCCAGTTGATTTACTTCGTGAGTTCAAGAGAAAGGAATTTCTAGTAATACTATTTTCAGGTTTCCTCCACGAGTCTCCTATCCAGCACCAGCGTTATGTCCTCGTCTCTTGATTTGTTGAAGTCTGCCTCTGCCTAGTTCCCTTTACAGGACGTCGCAGTCAAACCCAGCATCTTTCAGCTGTTCGTGATTTCTTGGCAAGTTTATGTTCAGTGAGCATTCAGTTCCCTTCCTAATCTCTTCGTTATTGATTCTGCCATACCACTTTAGTCCTTTTATTCACGATGGGTTGGTTAGACTAGTAGTTTTCAACCGGTGGGGAATTCCTTCCTTTCCCCCCCCCTCCCCCTCCTCCTCCCTCCCCACCCCCAGGGGGGACTTTTAGGGCTTCCAGAGAGGAATTAAGATTATTTCAAGATGCGATAATACAAGAATCGATTACTTGATATTGTTTTTCCCTCCATACTTTACGGTTCTGTACTTCTCGCCCTTCTGAAATTCGTCTTATAACGTAAGTAGACCCGCAAATCACGTTTTGTGTAGACGTCTAGACTTGTTCTAGTATGTGTTATTAAATTTAGCTTCGATTTTTACGTATACTTGTGTAGGGGCGGGGGAAATTTATAGGGGGAAATACGAAGAGGCGGGGGGGGGGGGGATGACGTTCTGAACATATAATGAAGGGGTGCATGGGCCAAAAAGTGTTGAGAACCACTGGACTAGACAATGCATGTTTGTATTTTCTTAGTTCATTATGTTAGTCATTTTAGTTCTTATCCTTAGATTTATTAACGTTTGTTTCTGTTTTTTGTTTTTAAGATTTTACAGATAAAGTGTTCTACGTAACGAAGCAGCGAGTCCCACGCCGAGCTGCCTGAGGCGCCTATCACGACATGCTTGGTAGGCCACCGTACTATTGTTCTCTGCCTCTCTGAAGGGACTGTCTCCCTGTCCAAGGGGTTACGGGCGCAATTCATAATCCCGCATACCGCGTACGAAACACAGCTGCGGGCGATTTGGCAGCAAACCGCCTTGCGTTGCTTTTCATAAAATGGCTTGAGTGCCGGTCGTTCAGAAAACAATGGCAAATACTGAACGTAAACTTACCAAGAAATCACAGACAGCCAAAAAATGTTGGGGTTGACTGCTACGCCCTGTAAAGGATATGCAACTAACTTTAACTCTGAAGGGTGCCGGTAACGCATTGAGGACCTTGTTTAGCGCTGATCGAAAGAGATAGTGCCACTATGGGAATTCAAACCCAGTCTACTATTTCGGTAAGTATAAACACTAACTACCATGCAGCCGGAACTCGTAAATTTATTAAGTGTCATTTTCTAACAATACTTCATTGGTGTCTTTACTTGAAGGATTCTTCTTGTAATACTTATTTCACTCCTTTTCTTAAGTTAACTGTAATAACGTGTAATGCTGCCTAATGCATTGAGCTTAATTTCCCATAAGGATATCCTTTCTACATCTTTTTTATGTTTCTTGTTGTTGTTGTTGTTGTTTTGTTTGTTTGTTTGTTTGTTTGTTTGTTTTTTTCTATCTGTTTTGCCATCGTGTATTCACAAAAAGATCTGATGAAACACGAAGAAACAACTGATCAAAATAAGAAGTCCATTCATGGAAAACAATTTTGCTGAGCCACAAATTGCGAACTTCAGTTTATCATACTCATCTGCGGTACACTGCCCTCCGATAACGATGAATCCACGATTGTCCAGGAAGTTCTTGCAAGTTTTCTCCAAAGGATCATTGATAGATTGTCCTGCTTGTTCTATCATAAAGTTCTGACAAGTCTCATTGAGTTCAGTTGTAATGACTTTCTGAATATTCGCACGCTGCTCTTTTTCATTTCTCAAAAGGATCCGGAGTCGTTGTGGTACAAGCACTAGCGGTACTGTCTATGGAACAGTTCACCTCGGAAACACACACAACCTTCTCCAGAGCAATATAATCTTGTTCAGAGCAGACGACATCACCCAGGAGAGCCGGCTTTGTTGCTTCAAGAGCCGGGCATGCTTTGTCTGGGGACTGCGCTAGTTCTTGCAGAGCTACAGCCATTGTTCTAGAACACTGCGCGCTAACCTTCCTGATCGCCAGCTCTACTTGACCTAAGCGTGTGCTGGTGTCAATATCTAAGAAGCAGATTTCTCTGTCACAGCAAATATACTTCTCCAACCCAGCAAGTTCTGAAGACGTGCAGAACTGCTGAGAAATCAAGCCGTCCTTAGCATTGGTCAGTTTACTGCAGTATTCGGAAATATCTTCACTTTTTATATCTTTGAAAACAGTTTTGCTACATGCAGTGCTCAATTTGTGTTCATTTTCTGCTATAGTATTCTTCTGCATGCTATCGTAGTTAATGCAGGTGTTTTTCCCATCCCAAGAACAAATTGCAACATGGAGTTTGTTGTAGTCATCCTGAGTACAGTGAAAAATCGCTATGAGATTTTTGAACGATTCTAGTTTGGCACAGCCTTTGCTGAGGTCGTCATTCTCCGAAGTTTGTGATAAAACGGCATTTTGGCATTCCTTGGAAGATAACTGGTTGAGCATGGTGCACCGGATTTCCTCTCTGTGTCTATCATCCTCACTCATATTCTCGCCACTTGCTGTGGTCAGCTGTGCCTGGCTTGTTGTTAGCGGAGATTTCGCCGTTTGAGCGTTGGCTGCAGATGACGTCAAAAAGATGATGACGTGTACACAACATGTGGCAAACAGCATATAGCATTCGTTACGACCCCTCATTTTCACTTCCGGGTGATTCCAGTGAAATACGCCGTATGGCTTGACCTTAATTTCTGAAAATATAAATTTTGAAACCAAATATTCATATATATATATATATATATATATATATATATATATATATATATATATATATATATATATATATATATATATATATATTAACATGAAAATTAGCACAAGTAAAACAGAGGTATTGACTATAACTAAAGAAGAAAAATCAACAACGAATCACCTAAACGAACATCCCTTGAAACAAGTAAAGAGTTTCAAGTGCCTAGGAAGTATAATATCATCAAATGGCAAATCAGAAGGCGAGATCGAAAATAGATGCAATAAGGCAAACCAACTCATTGGACAAATGGCACCAATACTAAAGAATAAACATGTAGCAATAACTACTAAGAAAGCACTTTACAACACAATCTTCCTACCAACTCTATGTTACTAATGCCAAACCTGGACAATGACAGAAAAAGAGAAAAGAAAAATCACAACAACAGTAATGAGATTCCTGTGAAGAATACTCAATGTATCAAGAAGAGATAAGATTAGAAATGAAGAAATCAGGACTAAAGGAGGGATTACAGCTGCACTAGATTTTATTAGAAGGCAGCAAGTCAAATGGTTTGGCCATGCAAGTGGATTACCAACTAACAGTATACCACAACAAGCAATGATGTACAGACCAGAGGGAAGCAGAGGAAGAGGCCGACCACGTAAACGATGGACGAAGGGAATAACAGAGTCCATGGGAATGTCGATACATGAGGCCCATAAGCGAGCACTTTCCCGAGGTTTATACTTCACCTCGACACCACAGGGTATAAAAAGTACAAGAAGAACAGGATGAGATGGAGATTGTGTGTGTGTGTGTGTGTGTGTGTGTGTGTATATATATTACAGAGAATAAGAGAGTCCATGTGAATCTCGATATATGAAGCCCATAAACGGGCACTCTTCCTCTGTTTACGCTTTACCTCGACACCACATGGCACAAAGAGAACAAGGTGAGATGAGATTGGAGACAACATTGCAGTTATTAAAACACATTTCAAGCAAACGAAAGAAGAAAAAGGTGAGATTTAATAGCGTCAAGATCAATACTTAATTACATACATAAAATACAGATAAGCAGGCAGGTAGGCGTGCGGATTGAAATAACGAACGAACTTTATATTATTAGGTTAAAGTGCAGGTCAGCGTGGTAGAATAGGTAAGAACGCGTGTTCTTAAACATCCTGTGTGCTGATGTCGAGGTTAGCGATTCAGCCCCTACACCGGACAGCTGGACTAAAATGTTTACCTGTCGTCCTTGACTTGGGGATGTAAATTACAAGTACCTCTGAAGTCGGAGTGGGTTCGCCTGATGGCGAGGGACACTGTTAATAGGGACAGGTAATCCACACGCAAAATCCAGTCCATCGATACTATAAATAATGTGTATGGGCTACGCTTGAGTTAAAAGCGAGTTAGCGCAAAAAAAAAAAAAAGTTAAAGTTGGGCAGTGGGCACGTTGGTGGAACGATCAGGACATTGTGCTGGCGGTGGCATGAGCTGTGTCGGGTGAGGGTTCGATCTGGGGCTAATTCTCCGCAGGGAAGGGAAGACGACATAGCACTAAGCTTGGGCTTGTCAGACACGGAAATATTCCAGGCGCCTGGTTGATGATTCCCCTACACTGCCAGCAGTGCACCTGAAGTTTAAGAGTTAGAGTTGTCTTATC
>JACEFZ010014140.1:0-7500 GCA_014155875.1 Cepaea nemoralis | reverse complement strand
ACTTGCGCTTAGTGTGTGTACACTCAATAAGATACATGATCGCATTTCATTTTTTTTATGCTGCTGCGCGTGCGTCATTATCGAGACTAGTACCTAGCGCCACCTGACGAGACGGGAATATAAGCTACTCGATGTTATACTGTCAACGGTGCATAATGACACCCTGTAGAAAGAGCCCCAACTACATTCACGGAAAGCCTGCCGTCGGGTCGGTCATCCCAACAAAACGAGTGACTCTTACTTATTGACCATCGACCCTCGCGTCACGCTTCGATACATTCACGACATATATCTCTTCTTTGACCATAAACTCGTACGACTTCTACTTGTATATACAGACAAATGTCTCATGAGCCTGCACGGCCATCATACTTCAAGGAAATACAGACACACAGCACATATGTAGGTCGTATGACATCACACATGTATTTAATGACATACACAAAAGTATAGAGCACTCACATCGCATTAACAGCCCTCGGCTCAAACCCGCGGTTCCCCGCAGTGTGTCTCCGCCCTTGGGGAGCGTGCGTGTCCCAATGACGTCGCAAGGGTCTAACCGAGACGGAAGCACAACTATTTATCGGACAGTTGACTTGGGGCTTACGGGCTAGACTAGGTAAGAGACACGTACCTGCTGCTAGATGCAGGAGACTGAGATTTGCAGCTCAAAAGTTCAGATCATGTGGCGGCTGTACGCAGCAGAATCTCTTAGGTCCGGACACATACTCTAGGCGCTTCTCAAGCTGAGGATAATGCTGACGCCCGTTCTAAACTATAAGTCCCTTCTCGCATGTGAGAGCAGGCCGCATACTCACCTACTGAACAATGGAGTGAGGATGCGGAGCACGCTCTACAGTGCTTAGTTTAGATATCGTTGCTTTCGATATAGGCTCTCAGCTGGGGATATGAGGGATCCCAAGAACGATGAGGCTCTGGCCAGCTCGACTCGCTCACTGATGCATAGAGTAGGTGCTGAGCGGCTAGGTCCTACGTGCAGGCTTACCTCGTGAGCGGTATACTAACAGTGTGACATGCGCCCCAGCGCACGAGATCGCCAGTCTAAAGTGGTTAACGATGAATAGCTACTATCTAGACTCAATATCCATTAGAATGACGCGGCGTAGACAAGGGTCGATAGATGTGTCGTTTTTACACGTGAAACTTATACGCTGGCTAGAGGAAAGCTCCATTACGTGGCCAAGTCCGAATATGCAAGCTTATCTGAGTGGATGTCACCCGCAGTCTGTCCGTCTTTCCCGGTTTGTGCTGTGAGCGAAGCCAGTTTCAAAGAATGCCGCGATAGCTGGAAGGAGGAATTAAGCAGACCATGAGCAGGCGTGGCGAATTCCTCGGTGAGCCCAATCATAGAGCACATGTGCCGGCTTTGCAATTACATGGAGTCTCCTTGGATAGCGGAAATGACCAGTGGTCTGCCCATGCCTATCTTTCAGGTTGACCGTGATGTACCTCTGACCGTTCTAACTCATACAGTTTTGCTAACTGTCTTTACCGCTGAGATTGTGGGTGACACCACAACAGTAGGAGTTCTACTACGGTTCATCCTAGCATACCTCGAGAAGGGCTATTTCGTCAGTAAGATATAAATAAATAAAATAATACCCGCACTGAAGTCGGATGTTGCCTGGACTGATCAACTGTCCATTACTGCCAACATAGTACTCGCACCTGCTGTGTATGGCAGCGGGTCTTTGAGCCTGAGGAATAGGCCACCTGGCTAGTGCAATGTCCTTGTCTGCCGATAACTGTGCAGGTTAGAGTTTTCTTTTGCCTCATGACAGTAAAAAATCCGCTGACTCACTCCTTTGACCGTCTTTACCGAGGCCAAACCCTGGGTCTCCCGAATGGGAGTCCGGGCCTAAGGGTGGCAATAAGAACTGGCACAAAAAGCATTACGTCCGAGTAGACAATTTCGACTCAGGTGCCTCACGGTAACAGCTCCGTCTGACTTACTAGGCTTCCTAGATGTAACGGAACAGACAGCTCTGTGATGTAGCTAGCTTTTCCCACCGTGATTGGTCCTTCGTGGATTGTGAGACAACGAGCTCTGACTACTCTAGTCTTCTGAATGACCTTCGTGTCGGAACTATCTATGCATCGACTAGCTAGTCCGATATCCGTCATAGCGCAGCAAATGTTTAACTAGCTCTCACAGGGCACTGTTTTGATCTTCTGGCCACAGAGCGAAGCGACTAGGCAATCATGTGCAGAAACGAAGCTCGCTGAACAAGTGGAGTACCTATCGCATCCGACCGCCACCTGACCATGATACATGTAGCAGGAGAGCGACTCGTAGCGAACGAAAGGTCGCGACACTACGTGAGTAAGTGAGAAATCTAAACGCAGCATGAGCAGCGACGTGACATCCTTCCGTCGGTGAGCCCAGCACCAGAGCACTATGTGTCGCTCTGCAACTACTGGAAGTACCACCCTGAGATTGCGAGAATGCCACGGCCTATCCCTGCCTCAGTCCTTTGAGGCTGATTGGTGAAGCTTCAGACTTCGACCGTTTCGATTATTACTTGTATCATGACATCGGAATGTGACGGCTACACGAAAGTGAGAGTCCCCTCAGGTATGCTACCTGTCAAAAATGCTACGCTATCAAGTCGATGTGTTGTACCTATTGAGGGTTTCAGACTACAGTGGGTACCTACCAGACACTTTCACCGATATTACATCTGAAAAAATACTGCAGATGGACACGAAAAGAAGAATAGAGGAAGAAGATATCGCATGAACCATATACACATATATTTCATGAACACACACACACACACACACAAATCTCATGAACACACACACACATACACACACACATGGAACACCACACACATTTTTGTGAACGTACACACATATATCTCATGAACGCACACATGCATATATCTCATGAAAGCACCCACATATTTCTCATAACGTACACACGCGCGCACACACACACACACCACACACACACACACACACACACATTTTTTCATGACGTACACACACATATATGTTTAAGAACATCACACGCGTATATCTCATTGTACACACACACACACACACACACACCACACACACACACATTATATATAATATATATATATATATATATATATTATATATATATATATAATATATATATATTATATATAATATAATGCAGACACGCATATATCTTATGACATCACATATACATACCTCATTACATCAAACACATAAATATATAATTAACGCACGCACATATCTCTCACAATCAGCTTGTAAAGTCTAGGTTTTTGTTCACCAAGAAACGTTTTCATTGGTGTTTTCAACAGAACAAAGCACGGTATCTTCGGAAATCGTCACGATGTTTAATTAGTAATGAAAATATACTTGCAAGACCTGACATTATCATTTGAGTTCGTGGATACAGTATCGGTATTGTCCAAGAACCCACACGACACACTTAGCTAATCTTACACAGTGATAATACTCCGATAACTTTCCATGGTACACCACTTGTGTACCACCCATAAGGACTTGTACTTTACAGAGTAGTTGCCTTATGGGCTGTTTCCAGCGCACGAAAGATGATATTATCTTTTGGTGAAGTGTTGTGGAGACGTGGTACTTCTGTAGAAGAATGACCCTTTAGACCAGTGGTTCTCACCGGTGGGAATTTCGCCCTAGGTGGGAATTTTAGGGTTTCCGGGAGAGGGGGATGGATTAAGATTATTTCAAGATCGTGTTTTAATACAAGACCGATGCATGATATTGTTTTTCCCTCCATACTTACGGTTCTGTAACTTCTCGTCCTTCCTGAAATTCGTTTTGTAATGTAAGTAGACCTGCAAATCACATTTTATGTAGACGTCCTAGACTTGTTCTAGTATGTTTTATAAATTTAGCTTCTATTTTTACGTACACTGAGTAAAATCGGGGAGGGGAGGGGTGATTTTATAAGGAGGAAATACGAAGGGGGGATGGCATTCTGAACAATGGTGAAGGTGTGCACGGGCCATAAAGGTTGAGAACCACTGCTTTAGACAGATGAAGAAAGGTAATGAGGAATTTTGAAAGAAACCAACTCACGAAGAGAACTGGTTACTCATACCAACGTGAACACATTCTCCCAAAGTCATGGGTAGCGGCGGACTGGATAATGACGTACCAAAGAGGCAAAGCGGAAGCAGCGCCATAGGAATCTTAGAAAGGGTAAAGGGGATTTGGGAATAGCTAAAGATATTGCTAGACATCTGTTAAAGAAACCACAACTGAGTTATACATGTCTGTGATCTATTGATCAATGTCATGGCAGATTTATTTTAGATCTGAGTCATGAAGAACCATGTTATACAATATCTGCCTGTCATTGGAAGATGGAAATGTTGTTTTCCATGTTCCATAGAATTCATTTTATCACCAACAACAAGCAGCTGTCAAAAAGCTGGTGAACATCATTTGGTTTCAGTTGGAAATGCATTAGATAGGGCTACAATCTGTCCCCATTTGGTTCAACATCTTTGCAGAAAATGTAATGATTGATTGATTGATTGATTGATTGATTGATTGATGATTTAAGAACCGACATCACAGCATTACATTTGAAAATGTAATGAGCCTGTGAATATTGATAAAATGTGTCATAATTTGACCCATTGATACTGGTGGAATCCAGTTCCCCAACTCAGATATACCAAAAAAAATACAGACCTCTTTTCATATAATGCTACGGATTACAATTTTCTTTTTTTTTTTTTAATTTGAAGACACTGACAAGATCAAAATCATTTCCTAAAGAGTGAAGTAAAAATCTAAAGTATGACCTCAGATAAAAACAACATATCAACCAAATATTACTCCAGAAAGAAGAAATTTTAAACGTCGCAAAATTGAAGTTATTTTTTGCTTTTCTGCGATCGCTCGTTTTGAACTCAAGCGTAGTCCATTCGCGTGCTATACTTCTAGTGCACTGGGCTGATTTTTGCTTGTGAATTAGCTTTTCCTATTACTAACTTTTTCTTCTTCTTCTTCTGCTTTCGTCTAGAATATTTTTTGAACGTAATTGGTGTTGTACCTGTTTACAGCAGAGCTGCGATATTTAATCTTTCGGCCTGCACATCCAATTTCTGCAGGCATTTGTTAACGGTTAACTTTTCCCTATTACTATTGTGCCTTGCCATCGGCAACCCCACTCCGACTTCAAAGGTACTTGTAAGTTACGTCTCCAAGCCAACGACGAGAAGTCATTTTAGTCTAGCTGGCCAGTGTAGGTGTTGAACCAGCTACCTCGGCATCAGCACACCGGAAGTTTAAGAGCACTGTTCTTTATCATTAACCATGCTGATCTCCGCAACTGTTGATGTCTTGGCCCCGTAACTAACCTCATTGGTGACAGTTCAAATGAAGTCATGGGGAGATTTGCCACAATAATCCATAAATGATCACAAATGGCGCATCACCAGTCAACAAAGCAAGAACAGAAATGGATGACCTACAATGTTTGGTTTTAGTCAGAAATGGCTGAGCTACCGTATAACAGTAGACGGTACTACCTGCTTTCTGTTAGCGCCGAACGTTGGGCGGCGCTTACGAATACCCAAACCCCACATTATGCCAAAGGCTGCGGGCGGAGAAGCGCTATTGGGAGGGTACAAGCCTTATCCTGGTGCGAGGACATGCAAACTAAAGACTAAATGTCGTGGCAGGGCAGACCAGGCAGAAATCTTTGATTGGCAACTGGACTAGGATCGAAGCTCCGACAGCGGACACTTAGAGCATTGCTTAGCTGATCCGGAAGCTTCTGCAGCTTGTCTTGTTTCAGATGTATTGGTGTTATCTTTCCTCTGGAGTGAACTAGGCAGGCCGAGAGAGGGATAATGCTGCATGGGCAACATATGGTCTCTACAACTCACCCCAGGCTTTGTGTTATTGTTGAACCACAATGTAAGAAATTATCGTCTGTCAAGACGGCAATGTGTCGGTGGTAGTATCATGGACAATGAAGATTGTAGGTATCAGTTGATCATGTCACATATAGAGATTATACAGATGCGCCATGTCTCATATAGAGATTATACATATGCCATGTCACATATAGAGATTTACAGATCTACCATGTCACATACAGAGATTATACAGATCTACCATGTCACTCATATAGAGATTATACAGATCTACCATGTCTCATATAGAGATTATACAGATGTGCCATGTCTCATATAGAGATTATACAGATGTGCCATGTCTCATATAGAGATTATACAGATCTACCATGTCACATATAGAGATTATACAGATCTACCATGTCACATTAGAGATTATACAGATCTACCATGTACATATAGAGATTATACAGATCTACCATGTCACATATAGAGATATATAGATCTACCAAGATCACATATAGAGATTTACAGATCTACCATGTCACATATAAGATTATACAGATCTACCATGTCACTATGAATTATATAGATCTACCATGTCACATATAGAGATTATACAGATCTACCATGTCACATATAGAGATTATACAGATCTACCATGTCACATATAGAGATTATACAGATCTACCATGTCACATATAGAGATTATACAGATCTACCATGTCACATATAGAGATTATACAGATCTACCATGTCACATATAGAGATTATACAGATCTATCATGTCTCATATAGAGATTATATAGATCTATCATGTCACATATAGAGATTATACAGATCTACCATGTCTACATATAGAGATTATACAGATCTACCATGTCACATATAGAGATTATACAGATCTACCATGTCACATATAGAGATTATACAGATCTACCATGTCACATATAGAGATTATACAGATCTACCATGTCACATATAGAGATTATACAGATCTACCATGTCACATATAGAGATTATACAGATCTACCATGTCATCATACAGAGATTATACAGATCTACCATGTCTACATATAGAGATTATACAGATCTACCATGTCACATATAGAGATTATACAGATCTACCATGTCTCATACAGAGATTATACAGATCTACCAGGTTACATATAGAGATTATACAGATCTACCATGTCACATATAGAGATTATACAGATCTACCATGTGCACACCACAGAGATTATACAGATCTACCATGTCCACACACAGAGATTATAACAGATCTACCATGTCTCATATAGAGATTATACAGATCTACCATGTCACATATAGATATTATACAGATCTACCATTCACATATAGAGATTATACAGATCTACCTGTCACATATAGAGATTATACAGATCTAACCATGTCTCATACAGAGATTATAACAGATCTACCATGTACATATAGAGATTATAACAGATTCTACCATGGTACATATAGAGATTATACAGATCTACCATGTCTACATAGAGATTATACAGAGCTACCATGTCACACATAGAGATTATACAGATCTACCATTCTCACATAGAGATTATACAGATCTAACAGTCACATAAAGAGATTATACAATTTACCATGT
>JACEFZ010014139.1:0-15304 GCA_014155875.1 Cepaea nemoralis | reverse complement strand
TTTGGAAAAAAACAAAAAAATTCCCCGGGGGAACCCCGAAGGGCCAACCCATTCAAGCAGACAATTGGCCTGAAAATATCAACAGGGTGATTAGCATATTACATTATTACATGTGATGAAATGGGATGTCATCATAGACACTATGACAAAGTAAAAGTAAGTAAGTAAGTAAGTAAGTAAGAGAGAGAGAGAGAGAGAGAGAGAGAGAGAGAGAGAGAGAGAGAGAGAGGGAGAGAGGGAGAGAGAGAGAGAGAGGGAGAGAGAGAGAGAGATGTATATATGTTACATTTTCAAATGACAAATAGACAAATTTTCACTGCCTTCAATTTCTTCTTCACCAATTCCTTACTTTAACAGACATTTGTATGTCAATGACACCAGCTAGAAATGTTATTTACACTTTGATGGTTGATGAGACAGATTCAAAACTAGGTTATGGTATCAGACTGACATACTGAGCATACAGCAATCAATCAATCATGTGCCATGCAGGAAAGCGTGGGCAGTCATGACTCGCCATGAGCATACAGCAATCAATCAATCATGTGCCATGCAGGAAAGCGTGGGCGGTCATGACTCGCCACGAGCATACAGCAATCAATCAATCATGTGCCATGCAGGAAAGCGTGGGCGGTCATGACTCGCCACGAGCATACAGCAATCAATCAATCATGTGCCATGCAGGAAAGCGTGGGCGGTCATGACTCGCCACGAGCATACAGCAGTTACTTGAAATAGCTCTTGAGATGGGGAAGAAAAGGGTGATTTCATGGACTAGAATCAGTATCATGGCACACAGGATACATCCATGTGTGCTCAGTCTCTTTACGCAGATGCTGAAGCAGAAGGATAATGACTATTCCAGTACTGTGCTGATTATGAATGCACCAGTTGTCCCCACCTGTGATAATGCCTTCTCCTGCCACTTGCAATGCCAAAGAAGAAAACTATTAGTGTGGTTAATTTGTCAAAGTCTGTATGAAAGGTGACAAGTATGTGAGTTGGTAATCTAAATCACAAAATAGACAAGAATGGAAGATGGTAACCCTTCTCATAAAATGTACTAGGATGGGAGTTTGTAATCTACCTCACAAATGTTATGACCCAGTGCAAATGTTTATTCAACTTCACATCCTTACAAAAATATAAATCATGAGATTACCTTTACTGTTTATTTCACTGATGTGTGAGAGTCTAGATTTGTCAACATGCAGTATTTTAATTTTGCCATATTTTCATAGCATGAACATGATAATAAAGCTTCAAGTTTGATATTTTCATTAACATTACTTTTCAATGTATGATACCTCACCTCTGCTTTTTCAGACTTCTTTGAAACTGCCCATAGAATAACTGGTACAATTAGGCAAATGATTGCAACACTAATGAATCTTTTCTTGATAACATCGGGATGATCTCTGCATTAGACAGAAATGTGAATATTAATTTTAATACTCCTTTATAAAGTGCCCTGTTATTAACATATGACAAAAATGTGATGCACAATAACCTGTACCAATAATGTGTGGTACTGTTTTACAGGGTGTTTGTAAAGTCTCACTACACTTTGTATGTAGAACAAATATGAAAAATTAAGTACATGGTGCCATCATAAATATGCTCAAAAATTCATTAAATTGGCTACAATAGTAACTGCTATGGTCTAATGATGTTTTTGAGTAAGCTGGAAAGTACCAATGAAGTATTAATTATAATAGGTGTTGGAAATGTCCACCATGGGCTTTAAGACATGACCTGTACATGTCTCTTCATATTGTCAAATACTTTCTGCAACATGTCTGTTGTTTGGAGCACGAAGAATTACTCCAGCAGACGTCAGCCCTTCACTGCATATTGCTTCATGGTGGACTATGGAGCACATATTTGATGACATCAGGTAGTTTATTTTTAAAATGTGTTCTACATACAAAGTGTAGTGAGATTTTACAAACACCTGGTATAAATAAGGTGTAATATGTTTCAAGACTAATTATACATATGGTGTATTGTTGTCATCACGATCAATCCATCGAAATCTGAGATAATGTCCTTTGCACCAATGCCATATGATACATGCAAGTGTTCATTAGATGTGGAACTGTCATTCTGTGAAGTGTATGTATTTCCATATCCACCATGAGTGAAAGCCAGACATTATCTGTCCTAGTACTATTGGGTGTGATGCTGTTCTACACAAAGTACACATGCCCTATAATGCTTTTCTACACAAGGTGAAAATACCAATGATGGTGTACTGTACAAAATACAAATACCCTTTTGTTTTTCAACACAAAGTACAATTACCCCATGACAAAGCTCAACATCAAGTACACATACCCCAAGAGGATGGTTGACACAAAGTACACATACCCTATGATGATGTTCTATACAAAGTACAAATACTCCATGAGGATGGCTGACACAAAGTACACATACCCAATGATGTTGGTCAACCCAAAGTATAAATACCCTATGATATTACTCCACAAAAAGTATAAATACCCTCTAATGTTGTTCTACACTTAAGTACACATGCCCTATAATCCTGTTCTACATTTAAGTACACATGCCCTATAATCCTATTCTACATTTAAGTACACATGCCCTATAGTATAATCCTGTTCTACATTTAAGTACACATGCCCTATAATCCTGTTCTACACTTAAGTACACATGCCCTATAATCCTGTTCTACACTTAAGTACACATGCCCTATAATCCTGTTCTACATTTAAGTACACATGCCCTATAATCCTGTTCTACACTTAAGTACACATGCCCTATAATCCTGTTCTACACTTAAGTACACATGCCCTATAATCCTGTTCTACACTTAAGTACACATGCCCTATAATCCTGTTCTACACTTAAGTACACATGCCATATAATCCTGTTCTACACTTAAGTACACATGCCCTATAATCCTGTTCTACACTAAGTACTCAGGTATGATGATGACAACCAAAGTACAAACACCCTGGAATTCTGTTCTATAGTTAAGTACAAACACCCTGGTCATGCCAGGTATTCTCATCATCATCAAGTGCCCTGTCAGCAGCTGGCATAGGCGTTCATGACTCTCCACAGATCTCGGTCAATGTCTTTCTGGATCAACTCTACTGATGATATTCCTCCATGACACCATCTCAATCCATCCAGCATCATTTCTCTAGTCTGCCTCTGCTTATATTCCCCTCGATCTTTCCAGTTGTCACGATGTTCTCCAACGCCTCTCTTCTCATCACATGACCAAAGGAAGCTGCTTGTCTCTTTCTTACAGTTGTATACAATGTTCTAGTTTCATTAGCCTCTCTCAGGCAATCGTTGTTAGTTACTCTGGCAGTCCATGGAATTCGCAACATTTGTCTCAGGAACCACATCTCTGTTGCTTCCAAGTTCATCTTAATTTGTTCATTTACATCTCAAAATTTCTTCTGAGCTGATTTATCCTCATTATTTGTTGGTGCACAACATAGGATCACATTCAATATTCATGTCATTTCAACTTTCTTTCTTGCAATATAACAATAACATGAACTAGCATTGCATATCACCACATAAGGTTGACGTGAAGACCTAAATGAGAAACCGTTGGATTACATAGTTCATGATCTGCCAAACAATAGAATTTTTTATTGTGCCGCGACCCGAACTGAAAACGGAAGTGATATGCTGTGCCACTACGGCCTGACTCATTGCGTCACCAAAATGGCTACTGTAAAGACCATTCATTTTCACAACATCATTCATTCATTCAAATATCATGTTACAATAACAGACGCCAACAGACGTTGTGTAGAATAGGTTGTGTAGAAAAGGTTAGTCTAATATTTCATGCACAGCGATTGGTTGAAATTATTGTGACCTTTTAAATGAATTACTTGGCAGCAAGTAATTTTATTTTCTAGAGCTTGTTTATTTAATATTAAGATATTATTAGATGGATATTCAAATTCAGCACCCATTTTTACAATTATTTGGAGAGTTTCATCGCTTATATCGCATTAGAAGTTGTAAAATAGAAAATCTGTCTGCGAGATGTTTGAATGGAACTCCAAGATGGCGGCAGCCAGCCGTGGAAAGTTTTAATGCTCAGATGTGCAATTTGAACTACTAAAGTTAAAGAGAATACAAGTTTAAAGATTATTAATAATTTATTTGTATACTTGTACTAATGTTTTATCATTTAACATGACGAAACATATTATTGAAGCCAGTTTTCATTTCCGTCTGTGACTTGTTTGAGACAATCAATCATGGACCGAAAGTGGAGATATAAATAGACACACTTTTTTCCAGAAATTAGAGAAATCATATAAAATTTTTATATGGATTTAAGGATACTCATATGCGAATGGGAGCCCCTATTCACAAAATTTTGTGAATAGTACGAGCCCCTATACACAAAAATGTGTGGTTGGTCACGTGATTATTCGGCACCGAATAATCACGTGACCAGCCACACATTTTTGTGAATAGTATGAGACCCTATTCAAAAAATTTTGAAGAAGACCCTATTCTTCTCTCTTCTTGTCTGTCTTTTTTATTTGCAAGTTCTTTTTCTTCAAACCTCACAAAGACAATATTTGTCGACAAGGACACACTCTACGTACAGTGATATATATTTTAGTTCCTAAAACAAGAAACTAGAAAGTCGCTTAGAAGCCCTGGAGATGTGGATATACAGACGAATATGTCATATTTCATGGAAACAAAAACAATCAAATGCAGAGGTTCTAGAAAAACTGGGAATGAAGAGTTGATGGAAGAAATAAAGAGGAGGCAAGTGAAATTTTTCTGCCATGTTAAAAGACATGATACTCTTATAAAAACCATACTGGAGGGCAAGCAAGCAAGAGGTAGACAATGATACAAGTGGGAAGATAACATCAAGAGATGGACGAACATCAGCCTGACAGAATGTACAGTCTAGGCAAGAGACAGACAGTGTTAGAGATCCATTGCAGCCAACCTTCATTGTGGAGACGGCACCTGATTGACTGATTAAAATTTTTTTAAAATAACAATTTTTAAAAAATCGCTGGTGGGGAATCGAACCCCAGTCTCCTGCGTGACAGGCGGAGATACTAACCACTACACTACCAAGAACACAATGACAGTTCCACAAACATTAATGGGAGAGTCTATTCGCAGGGCTCTGCGAATAGACGCCTTGTTTATTCGCAGGGCCGGCCCGGCGAATAGACGCTTTGTCCATTTGGATATATGTCTATCTGAATCTCTATCTAACAAACTGTCTGTCTGTCTTTCCATATGCATATGTATGTCTGGTTGACTCTCTGTGTGTATGTATGCGTGTGTCAGACTCTCTATCTGTTTGCTGTCTGTCTGCCAGTTTATATATCCGTTGTTTATTTGTCTGTATCTCTGACTGACTGCCCCTCTCTCTCTCTCTCGGTCGCTCGGCCGGTCAACCTGCCTGTTCAGAGTATTGCAGGGAGAGGTTGAAAGAGATGTATGAATTGGCATGGTGGAACACAGATGATCGACGAGCGAGTGTCGGGTTGGATCTAGCTACCCATCTACCTGCGTACCTACTCATCCACCTACCTGCCTAGCTACCCACATACCTGCTTACTTAACTATCTACCTGTCTACCTACCCACATATCTGCCTCTCTAACGATCTATCTGTCTAACAACCCACCTACCTGCCTACTTAACCACTTTCGTGTCTGTGAATATGAATATGAAAACTATGAATATTACAAAGAATTATCGCTGAAGCAACGGAGTACGTGCTTTGTGCTCGATACTTTTGACAACAGCCAGCGGGGAGAGAATTAAGCGGAGGAGAAGAGGTAGGGGAAAGGGGGAAGGAAAAGGAAGAAGAGGGCTGGAGCCAGAAGGGGTAGAAGGAAAACGGATCGTTTGGGACTCAAAAATGTGTGGGTTGGGTATTGATTGGAATTGCCGTAGTGCAAAGCAACGAGGACCAATACTGGAGAAACTGGTACTAACTAACTTACACTCACTTTAAACAACACAATTCTAAATACCCAAAGAGATGAAGGATTGACTTTCACCCAATGAATTGCTGAAAATTTTTTTTTTTTTTAAATGTCCGGCAAGGACCCATCAGGCGGGCGCACAATTAACTATGCCACTGACGACACGTTTTCCAATCAACAAAAATGTATAATATAGCCGCAAACTTACGTTAAATCACGTGACCAGCCGTGCCCTGCGAATAGACGCTTTGTTTATTCGCAGGGCCCTAAGAATAGACACTTCATTAATAATGTAGTCAAAAGGAAGTAGACATCGCGTGACCAGCCGAATAATCACGTGACCAGCCAAAAAATTTTTGTGTATAGCGGTTCGTACTATTCACAAAATTTTGTGTATAGTCACACTCCTTATGTGAATATCTCTATCTCCACGTAGCATTGACATACAGGCATCATTGACGTACCATTAGATTTTGTTTTTCAAGGCCAATCAATCTGTGGTGGTCTCATTAGAAAATGCTACCCAAACAATGCAGGTCTCACTCAGAATTACTTACGTTCTTTTAAACTTTACAAACAAATGTGAAAATACTTCCAAGCAGAAGTTTGAGAACTGTCTGGTACTCGTTTATAAACATCACAATTAAGGTTGCCTTATAAGCATGAAATACTGAATTTCCATAGATACCTGTTTTTCTCTCTTGTCGATTTACCCCAAACATATAGACTTCCCACGTACAGGCCAGCAAACATTAAACACAACAGCACAGCCTGCCAGGTCGGCAAGCCGAACTCTACGTCCGCCATCTTTCTCTAAGACTGAAACCCGAAATGATGGTTTGGAATAAATTCTGTCATTACTATTATAGAAATTACGCAATATAAATAGATAAATCCTTCACGCTGAAATATATACACATATTTGCACAGTAATTTCAATTGTCTACCACGGTAATTTTAAGCTGACTATAATGTCATGTTGTTTGCACATAACTGGTCTATGCAGACTAATCATGATGGCTTCTGCGATCTTTAACACGTGTTTTTTTTTTTTTTTTGCATATCCCTTACAGGACGTTGCAGTCAACACCAGCATTTTTCAGCTTCTGTTGATGTACTACTAGGCAAGATGACGCTCAGTAGTTTGTTTAGGAAGTGTTTAAGCACGTGTTTAATTAAGCTTGAAGGATTTATCTATAATATAGTTACTTTACTTTATGTTGTGTGATTTCTGCAGTATGTAACTGACGAGATGCAGCGAAATATGCCAGGCAATAAATCGTGCAATATATTGTTCATGTCTTCGTTATTGAAATTCACTACGGGAAAGCATTGTTTTGATTAATATTGTAGGTAATGGAAATGATGAAGTGTACTGTTGCACCTGTAAAAGAGAACAAACAATGACAATAGGAATTAATAAGGAACACACACACATACGCGAGAGAGAGAGAGAGAGAGAGAGAGAGAGAGAGAGAGAGAGAGAGAGAGAGAGAGAGAGAGAGAGAGAGAGAGAGAGAGAGAGAGCACAAACAAAGACGGGTAGTCAGAGAAGCATATGTAGAATGTGGCTGAACTCGTAATTTCGTCTGGCTGATGAAAGCAAAAATATCGAGTCATTCACACTCCATTGGTTGGTTAGGTTGCTGTGTAAGGGATCTCGTTCAGTGCATACATCATATATCTCTATAAGTATTCGCGTTTCAGCCCTTCCCAAAGATCACAGAAGGAGGGCCTCAGCACAGTGAACGAACTCTTTAGCGCGACGAGGATCCTAATAATAATATGTGTATTATACAATAAAAAAGCAATGTTTTTATTTGGTGTGTAGCTTTTCTAATGTAGAAATTGTGCCTGGGCAGTGGCCTATCGGCCTGCTTTTTTCGATTTCAACTGCAGAGGGATTTTAAACTATCCCTATTAGTTTTCTTCTCCTTGTTCTAGAAGATTAGAGCGCTCTTCTGTTGCCTATAGTTTTCAACTATGTTTCTTACCTATAGTCTTTTTTTTTTTTTTTTGCACCCCAATATAAACATCCATATCTCAGTAACCAACAGAGGGAAAATTACGAGATTTAGTATATAACCTTACCATTATGTCCACCCAACAAAAAAAATTTTGTTCTGGAGATTTTACAGCAGATTTCAAAGTTTGTTTATATGCGGTATATAATTTACGGGTCTGAGATGAAATTCATAATTTTAAATGTATTTAAGCGTAGCCAGACAATTAGCGCTCAGTGTTGAATATTGCACGTTTTTTCACGGGATTGGCTTATGCCAACTCCCCGCGTTGTTTAAACTAGGACTGTTCATTCAGAGGTGTCTCAAAATGTGGGTTATTTCATGAAACCTGATTAATATGTTGTTGTTGTTTTTTTTTTTTAATGTTACCACTTATCGCTAACATTGAAATGTGTGAATATTTTTCAATGGGATTGAATGCGAAATTATACACTTCAAAGAATCGCCATGAAGTTGTACACATATTTTTGTCAAGGAGCTGATCGCAGGAAACTGTTTTATACTATTACAAATTCCGAAAAAAATAACAATGCATGCATTGGGTTTGAGTAAACGGGCATTTCGTCGATGGGTGCAAGAATCTGGAATTAAACCACCACGCAATAACCAAACGTTAGGTAGAAAGATTATTGTAGACAGCTTTGACAAAGATGTCATAAGACGAGCTATTATAATAATGCTTTAAAAGTCGCTTGATATACGACAGGGTCGACTTCATTGCACCGGGTTCTATCCCATATGGCTCGGTCTCTTTCCGCAGCGCGGAAAGCATCGCACAAAGCACGAACTCCGCAGCTCTAGCGACGACCCACAGAAGTCTCCGAAAAATTTAACTCGTGAACCGAAGGATGGGGCCCAGAATCGAACCCACGACCTTTGGAGCCCGAGTCAAAAGGCGTGACCACTTCGCCAAGGAGAGTCCTAAAATTATAAAAATTTTGGATTCTATATCCAGGATTATCCAGCATTATAAAAATGCTGGATGACAAAGAAACAGTGACTGTAAGAAAACTTAGGGTTTGGTTCAGAAAGAACAATAACAAAGAGCTATCCAAAACAACTGTGTGGAAAATTATAAGTACATTATCTTCACTATTTGAAAGTAAAATGGCGGTAGAAATAATCTTTGCGAGTAAACGCATTTAGGAGCCATGAGAAGCAGATACCTAAGTGAAATAAGGGAAATGCGCAAAGAAAATTATGGCATAGTGTGTTTGGATGAAATGTGGATCAATGCACACCACACAAGTGATAAGGAATGGCAATCAGTGGATGGAAAGACTAAAGCGATATGTGCCCAGTAGTATAGGACAACTTTTGGTCATGGCCCATGCTGATAATACGCATAATGGCTAACAACAGAATGCTGGGCTCGTGTTCGTATCAAAACATACAGACAATAGGTATTATCATAATAAGATGAATGGTAATGTATTTAGAGATTGGCTCGAGAATACTATGCTTCCATCCCTAGATAGACCGTCGTGTCCAATTATGGACAGTGCATGATATCAATGTTGTTGCCCAAGAAGACAAAATACCTACAGCATCGAGCACAAAGAGCGCAATAAAGATATGACGCCGAATGGAAAACATACCATTTCCAGAAACGTATTTCTAGCTAGAATTGTTGTCCCTTGTAAAACAGACGTCAAAAAGCAAACAATATCAAATCGACAAGTTGATAGAAGAGCATCGTCATGGGTGCTTGAGACTTCCGCCGTATCACTCTCATTTTAATTCTATAGAACTTGTGTGGGCTAAAATTAAAGGACAGGTGGCAGCTGACAATACTATATTCAAATTGTCTGACGTCAGGATACTAATCCAGTCCGCGCTATTAAATATTGATAAAAGTTACTGGAGAAATGTGAGGACAATGTGTTGAAAGAGGAAGAGGATTATTGGAGAAAGGATGGATAGAATTTTATGCAACCGAGAGCAGTCATCAAACTACTGGAATCGTCCGACACAGATTAAGGTCTGTACAGATCGCAGACCTTAATCCACGTGCACACCAACTGGGATATTTTGCTACAAATATTCAAAAGAATTGCAGGCCCTAAACATTACAGCATCAGCATAATGTCAATGGCAACAGTTTGTATTCCACAGTGATGAATTTTCAATTCCGCAAGCCCTCAGCGGTGACAAACAACTGTATTGGAAAACACACACACACACACACACACACACACACACACACACACACACACACACACTCTAAACGCATTGAATACCAACAGAAGTGTAATATTGCGGTGGAAACTGACATATTGTGGCATAACAAGAAACGTGAGAGCATACACGTTGTCAAATTAGGGGACAACACACGTGCATACGAATCAATCTATAAGCGTCAATGAAAAGAGGACCAACATCTTTGTCGTTAAGAAGAAAGCCTACTACAGAGACACTGATAACTATTTTCATAGTGCAAAACAGGTAATCATGTTCCGTCTTTTAACGGTAAACAGCAGAATAGACAATCTTTCACGAAGACTCAAAGCGGGTCTGTCACCCATGTGTACGTGTGAACAAACTACACAGACAGCTGAACAGATTCTTAAAAATGGAAACATGATGACTAAATTGCGGTATCATTTCTGGTCACTCCATACGCACATTAACGCTCAGCTTTCGATGTTCTTTTTGGACCTATCAAAGACATATTCCTTGGGTGGGGGTAAATATAAGATGGCTGGAAAAATTTCATAACGATGCAACAGACAGTTTTCAAAATAATTGATCGTGAATGAAGGCATTCTTTTCGGGACATACTAAAGACTTCTTTTTCTTTTTTTGTTTGGATGGTTTGGCTAAACCCGCATAGTTTCCACTTTTGTTTTGCTTTTAAATGTACAAGTGTACAAAATATTTAACCATCTATTTCCAGCTTATTGACTCACTTAAAGGAAAAGGCCCAACAGATGGGGCTGGTTATCAACCAAGATAAGACAGAATATATGGTAATTTCAAGAGACGGAATGGCTAAAAACTCTGGCCACATACAAATAGATAATATGACCATTAAAAGAACGGAAACATACAAATACCTGGGTACAATCTTCAACTGCTCCAACATCATAAGGGAAGAAATACAAACTAGAATCAACTCTGGAAATAAGATATACTATGCACTACAACATCTACTAACATCAAAGGCGCTACCTCGTAACACCAAAATCACAATATACAAAACACTGATCAGACCAGTTGTGCTGTATGGCTCTGAAACCTGGAGTACAACGAAAGGAGACGAAGCCTTGTTACAAACCTTTGAGAACAAAATTTTAAGACGCATCTTTGGACCCATTAGGGATACACAAAGTGGAGAGTGGAAAAGAAGAAGTAACAAAGAAATGTATGATCTGTTTAAGTCCCCGCTAATCACTGGTATCATGAAGGCTAATAGACTACAATGGCTGGGGCATATAGAAAGAATGGAAGATAATAGGGAAACAAAACTCGCTTACACTCAGGAAATAAATGACCGTAGACCCCGAGGTAGACCAAGAAGACGGTGAAGAGATAATACATGTACAGACCTACAAGCACTTGGAATCAACGACTGGCAAGAGAAGGTCCACCAGAGAGACGAATGGAGATGGATTGTATTTGCAGCAAAGAACCTCAATGGCTCGGAAAGCTGAAGAAGAAAAGAAGAAGATTTCCAGCTACCTACCTACTTGCCTGATTAATTTGTCTGACTATCTGTTTGTTTCTCGGTTTTTCAATCTCGCGGACTGTTTATCTCTCTACATACATAAGTATCTCTTTATTTGTGCATCTGTCCATCGATAAGTCTATCAAATTGTGTGGGTGTTTGTTTACTGTCTTCCTGCTTAGCGGTTTATATTTCAGCGTCCGCCTGTCTGTGTGTGTCTGTCTATCTGTCTTTGTATATCTAATACTTGATTGCATCCCTATCTCATATCACTCATCGTCATCAATCATCATCATCATCATCATCATCATCATCATCATCATCATCATCATCATCATCATCATCATCATCATCATCATCATGGCCAGCTTCCACTTCTGCCGTCAAGCGTCGAGGGGAGGAATAACTGACGCTCCTGCGCCCGATGGCTGGCACTGGGTAGTATCATTCCGTGTGATTGTACAATGTCTTTGATTTCGTCAATTCATTTTCTTCTCGGGTGTCCTCTTGCTCTCGTCGAAGATGATCTTTGTTGTAGGACCAGTGCTGGTAGGTTGATGACGATGCATTCTAATGAGATGGCCAAACCATTTGATCTTCTGTTGTTGTTTTTTTTTTTCCAATAAACATTTCACAAGGTGTTGATTCCACTATCTGTCTGATAACAACATTTCTTATTGGGTCTCGGATTGTTAAGTTGGCAGCTCTCCTCAGGCATTTCACCTCACAGGTGTTGATTTTGCGAACGTGTGATTTGGAAAATTTCAATGAAGGTTATTAAAACTTTAATAACGGATATATATATATATATATATATATATATATATATATATATATATATATATATATATATATATATATATATATATATATATATATATATATATATATATATATATATATATATATATATATATATATATATATATATATATATATATATATATATATATATTAATATATTGAAAATTTATAATTATATAATATTATATATATATAATATAAGAATATATATATATAGAATATATATATATATAAATTATATATATTAATAAATATATATATATATATATATATATATATATATATATATGATATATATATTATATATATATATATAATATATATATATATATATATATATATATATATATATATATATATATATATCCGTTATTAAAGTTTTAATAACCTTCATTGAAATTTTCCAAATCACACGTTCGCAAAATCAACACCTGTGAGGTGAAATGCCTGAGGAGAGCTGCCAACTTAACAATCCGAGACCCAATAAGAAATGTTGTTATCAGACAGATAGTGGAATCAACACCTTGTGAAATGTTTATTGGAAAAAAAAACAACAACAGAAGATCAAATGGTTTGGCATCTCATTAGAATGCATCGTCATCAACCTACCAGCACTGGTCCTACAACAAAGATCATCTTCGACGAGAGCAAGAGGACACCCGAGAAGAAAATGAATTGACGAAATCAAAGACATTGTACAATCACACGGAATGATACTACCCAGTGCCAGCCATCGGGCGCAGGAGCGTCAGTTATTCCTCCCCTCGACGCTTGACGGCAGAAGTGGAAGCTGGCCATGATGATATGATGATGATGATGATGATGATGATGATGATGATGATGATGATGATGTGATGATGATGATGATGATGATGATGATGACGATGAGTGATAGTGAGATAGGGATGCAATCAAGTATTAGATATACAAAGACAGATAGACAGACACACACAGACAGGCGGACGCTGAAATTATAAACGCTAAGCAGGAAGACAGTAAACAAACACCCACACAATTTGATAGACTTATCGATGGACAGATGCACAAATAAAGAGATACTTATGTATGTAGAGAGATAAACAGTCCGCGAGATTGAAAAACCGAGAAACAAACAGATAGTCAGACAAATTAATCAGGCAAGTAGGTAGGTAGCTGGAAATCTTCTTCTTTTCTTCTTCAGCTTTCCGAGCCATTGAGGTTCTTTGCTGCAAATACAATCCGTCTCCATTCGTCTCTCTGGTGGACCTTCTCTTGCCAGTCGTTGATTCCAAGTGCTTGTAGGTCTGTACATGTATTATCTCTCCACCGTCTTCTTGGTCTACCTCGGGGTCTACGGTCATTTATTTCCTGAGTGTAAGCGAGTTTTGTTTCCCTATTATCTTCCATTCTTTCTATATGCCCCAGCCATTGTAGTCTATTAGCCTTCATGATACCAGTGATTAGCGGGGACTTAAACAGATCATACATGTCTTTGTTACTTCTTCTTTTCCACTCTCCACTTTGTGTATCCCTAATGGGTCCAAAGATGCGTCTTAAAATTTTGTTCTCAAAGGTTTGTAACAAGGCTTCGTCTCCTTTCGTTGTACTCCAGGTTTCAGAGCCATACAGCACAACTGGTCTGATCAGTGTTTTGTATATTGTGATTTTGGTGTTACGAGGTAGCGCCTTTGATGTTAGTAGATGTTGTAGTGCATAGTATATCTTATTTCCAGAGTTGATTCTAGTTTGTATTTCTTCCCTTATGATGTTGGAGCAGTTGAAGATTGTACCCAGGTATTTGTATGTTTCCGTTCTTTTAATGGTCATATCTATTTGTATGTGGCCAGAGTTTTTAGCCATTCCGTCTCTTGAAATTACCATATATTCTGTCTTATCTTGGTTGATAACCAGCCCCATCTGTTGGGCCTTTTCCTTTAAGTGAGTCAATAAGCTGGAAATAGATGGTTAATATTTGTACACTTGTACATTTAAAAGCAAACAAAAGTGGAAACTATGCGGGTTTAGCCAAACCATCAAACAAAAAAAAGAAAAAGAAGTCTTTAGTATGTCCCGAAAAGAATGCCTTCATTCACGATCAATTATTTTGAAAACTGTCTGTTGCATCGTTATGAAATTTTTCCAGCCATCTTATATTTACCCCCACCCAAGGAATATGTCTTTGATAGGTCCAAAAAGAACATCGAAAGCTGAGCGTTAATGTGCGTATGGAGTGACCAGAAATGATACCGCAATTTAGTCATCAAGTTTCCATTTTTAAGGATCTGTTCAGCTGTCTGTGTAGTTTGTTCACACGTACACATTGGTGACAGAGCCGCTTTGAGTCTTCGTGAAAGATTGTCTATTCTGCTGTTTACCGTTAAAAGACGGAACATGATTACCTGTTTTGCACTATGAAAATAGTTATCAGTGTCTCTGTAGTAGGCTTTCTTCTTAACGACAAAGATGTTGGTCCTCTTTTCATTGACGCTTATAGATTGATTCGTATGCACGTGTGTTGTCCCCTAATTTGACAACGTGTATGCTCTCACGTTTCTTGTTATGCCACAATATGTCAGTTTCCACCGCAATATTACACTTCTGTTGGTATTCAATGCGTTTAGAGGTGTGTGTGTGTGTGTGTGTGTGTGTGTGTGTGTGTGTGTGTGTGTGTGTTTTCCAATACAGTTGTTTGTCACGCTGAGGGCTTGCGGAATTGAAAATTCATCACTGTGGAATACAAACTGTTGCCATTGACATTATGCTGATGCTGTAATGTTTAGGGCCTGCAATTCTTTTGAATATTTGTAGCAAAATATCCCAGTTGGTGTGCACGTGGAAATATTTTCAAACTGTTGCCAT
>JACEFZ010014138.1:0-15000 GCA_014155875.1 Cepaea nemoralis | reverse complement strand
ATACATACATACATACATACATACATACATACATACATACATACATACATACATACATACATACATACATACATACATACATACATACATACATACATACATACATACATACATACATACATACATACATACATACATACATACATACATACATACATACATACATACATACATACATACATACATACATACATACATACATACATACATACATACATACATACATACATACATACATACATACATACATACATACATACATACATACATACATACATACATACATACATACATACATACATACATACATACATACATACATACATACATACATACATACATACATACATACATACATACATACATACATACATACATACATACATACATACATACATACATACATACATACATACATACATACATACATACAGACATACATACATACATACATACATACAGACAGACAGACAGACAGACAGACACACACACACACACACACACACACACACATACATACATACATACATACATACATAAAAAACATACATACATACATACATACAGACAGACAGACAGACACACACACACACACACACACACACACACACACACACACACACACACACACATACATACATACATACATACATACATACATACATACATACATACATACATACATACATACATACATACATACATACATACATACATACATACATACACACATACATACATACATACATACATACATACATACATACATACATACATACATACATACATACATACATACATACATACATACATACATACAGACGGACGGAGATTGCCTTTTATATATAAGATATACAATTTGAACTAATGAAACGTCGCAGTATGCACCTGACAAGTGCAGCGAAATATGGCAAGCAAGAAATCGTGTAATATGTTATTTATGGCGCGTGATTGTAAATTCAATAAGGAAATCATCATCATCAAGTGCCGTGCCGGCTTTCGTAGGCGTTCATGGCTCTCCACAGATCTCGGTCTTTGGTGTTCTGGATCAACTCTGCTGATGATATTCCTCCATGCCACCATCTCAATCCGTCCAGCATCATTTCTCTTGGTCTGCCTCTGCCTCTCTTCCCCTCGATCTTTCAAATTGCCACGATGTTCTCCAATGCCTCTCTTCTCATCACATGACCAAAGAAAGCTGTTTGTCTCTTTCTTATTGTTGTATATAGTGTTCTAGTTTCATTAGCCTCTTTCAGGCAATCGTTGTTAGTTACTCTGGCAGTCCAAGGAATTCGCAACATTCGTCTTAAAAACCACATCTCTGTTGCTTCTAAGTTCTTCCTAATTTATTCATTTACATTCCAAGATTCGCTGTCATACAGCAGAACTGGTTCTATATAGCATTTTAGCACTCTCTTTCTTACATTCATTGAAAGCGACTTATTGCATAAGATACTCTTCATTTTCTGAAATGCGCCTTTTGCCTGACCTATTCTGCTCTTAATCTCTGTTGTACATCTTCCATCCGATGTTATATGTGCCCCTAGGTATTTAAAATTATCCACTTGGTTGAGAATTTCCCCTTCTATTTCTATGTCACATTTTGTTGTCCCCATTTTCTTTGATATCACCATGTTACTGTTTTCTTGATATTCAAGGAGAGTCCTTTCTGTGCACTCTCTGTTACTACACTGTCCAACAATTGTTGTAGGTCTGTTGCATTATCCGCTACCAATACTGTGCGATCTGCATAGCGTATATTGTTTATATTATATCCCCCGATTAGTATTTCTGGCTTCTCTTTGATCTCTCTCATTATTACTTCGCTATATAGAGAGAAGATATCGGGTGTCAAGACACACCCCTGTCGTACTCCTAGCTTTATCTGTTCGTAACTACCCTCTTTATTTCCCATTTTAATTGCTGCTACTTGGTTCCAGTATATATTCTTTATTATTCTTAAATCTTTCCCATCAATGTTGATATCTTCAACATTTTAATCAGCTCATCATGTTTTACTTTGTCAAATGCCTTAGTATAATCTATGAAGCATAAATATATGTCCCTCTGTTTCTCTATTGACCTTTCTATTCGTGTTCGTAATATATATATATTGCATTGTTTGTACCCTTTCCTTCCATAAAACCGTACTGTTCTTCACTAATTTCCATTTTTATTTTCTTTCTTGTTCTTCTCATTATAATTCTGAGTAGAAGCTTAGTGACATGAATAAGGAAATACACTTTCAAATTTACCTAAAACATCTTCAGGAGAAGACAGTCCTTCTGGTAACGTCCTGCAAGGTTTTAGCACTGCGTCACTGTTGAGGTTCTTCACCAAGAAAATTAGAGCAAGCAGACCAATCAGGATTCCCAAAATAATCACCACAGCCAACGCAAGCACAACAACCAGGCATCTTGTACTCTTTAATTTCTTCTTCAGTGCTTGGTTCTCTGTTAGGTCGATCAAGGAGATACATGATTAGTAATAGCAAACGTAATATTTCATCAATGTTATAGTCAGTAGTTAAAGAAGGACAATGTTATAGTCAGTAGTAAAGGAAGGACAATGTTACAGTCAGTAGTAAAGGAAGGACAATGTTATAGTCAGTAGTAAACGAAGGACAATGTTACAAAAAGTAGTAAACGAAGGACAATGATATAGTAAGCAGTAAAGGAAGGACAATATTATTGTCAGTAGTAAACGAAGGACAATGTTATAGTAAGCAGTAAAGGAAGGACAATATTATTGTCAGTAGTAAACGAAGGACAATGTTATAGTCAGTAGTAAAGGAAGGACAATGTTATTGTCAGTAGTAAACGAAGGACAATGTTATAGTCAGTAGTAAGGAAGGACAATGTTATAGTCAGTAGTAAGGAAGGACAATGTTATAGTCAGTAGTAAAGGAAGGACAATGTTATTGTCAGTAGTAAACGAAGGACAATGTTATAGTCAGTAGTAAAGGAAGGACAATGTTATAGTCAGTAGTAAAGGAAGGACAATGTTATAGTCAGTAGTAAAGGAAGGACAATGTTATTGTCAGTAGTAAACGAAGGACAATGTTATAGTCAGTAGTAAAGGAAGGACAATGTTATAGTCAGTAGTAAAGGAAGGACAATGTTATAGGCAGTAGTAAACGAAGGACAATGTTATAGTAAGCAGTAAAGGAAGGACAATGTTATTGTCAGTAGTAAACGAAGGACAATGTTATAGTCAGTAGTAAAGGAAGGACAATGTTATAGTCAGTAGTAAACGAAGGACAATGTTATAGTAAGCAGTAAAGGAAGGACAATGTTATTGTCAGTAGTAAACGAAGGACAATGTTATAGTCAGTAGTAAAGGAAGGACAATGTTATTGTCAGTAGTAAACGAAGGACAATGTTATTGTCAGTAGTAAAGGAAGGACAATGTTATAGTCAGTAGTAAAGGAAGGACAATGTTACAGAAAGTAGTAAACGAAGGACAATGTTATAGTCAGTAGTAAAGGAAGGACAATATTATAGTCAGTAGTAAAGGAAGGACAATGTTACAGAAAGTAGTAAAGGAAGGACAATGTTATAGTCAGTAGTAAAGGAAGGACAATGTTACAGAAAGTAGTAAAGGAAGGACAATATTATTGTCAGTAGTAAACGAAGGACAATGTTATAGTAAGCAGTAAAGGAAGGACAATGTTATTGTCAGTAGTAAACGAAGGACAATGTTATAGTCAGTAGTAAAGGAAGGACAATGTTATTGTCAGTAGTAAACGAAGGACAATGTTATAGTCAGTAGTAAAGGAAGGACAATGTTATAGTCAGTAGTAAAGGAAGGACAATGTTATAGGCAGTAATGGAAGGACGGTGTTATAGTCAGTAGTAAACGAAGGACAATGTATAGTAAGCAGTAAAGGAAGGACAATGTTATAGTCAGTAGTAAAGGAAGGACAATGTTATAGTAAGCAGTAAAGGAAGGACAATGTTATAGTCAGTAGTAAAGGAAGGACAATGTTATAGTAAGCAGTAAAGGAAGGACAATGTTATAGTCAGTAGTAAACGATGTACAATGTTATAGTAAGCAATAAAGGAAGGACAATATTATAGTCGGTTGTAAAGGAAGGACAATGTTATAGTCGGTAGTAAACGAAGGACAATGTTATAGTAAGCAGTAAAGGAAGGACAATATTATAGTCGGTTGTAAAGGAAGGACAATGTTATAGTCGGTAGTAAACGAAGGACAATGTTATAGTAAGCAGTAAAGGAAGGACAATGTTATAGTCAGTAGTAAAGGAAGGACAATGTCATAGTAAGCAGTAAAGGAAGGACAATGTTATATTCAGTAGTAAAGGAAGGACAATGTTATAGTCAGTAGTAAACGAAGGACAATGTTATAGTAAGCAGTAAAGGAAGGACAATGTTATAGTCAGTAGTAAAGGAAGGACAATGTTATAGTCAGCAGTAAAGGAAGGACAATGTTATAGTCTGCAGTAAACGAAGGACAATGTTATAGTAAGCAGTATAGGAAGGACAATGTTATAGTCGGCAGTAAACGAAGGACAATGTTATAGTAAGCAGTAAAGGAAGGACAATGTTATAGTAAGCAGTAAACGAAGGACAATGTTATAGTAAGCTGTAAACGATTGACAATGTTATAGTAATCAGTAAAGGAAGGACAATGTTATAGTCGGTAGTAACCGAAGGACAATGTTATAGTAAGCAGTAAAGAAGGACAATGTTATAGTAAAAGTAAAGGAAGGACAATTTTAAATAGTAAGCAGTAAAGGAAGGACAATGTTATAGTAAGCAGAAAAGGAAAGGGGAAATGTTATAGTCTGTAGTAAAGGAAGGACAATGTTATAGTCAGTAGTAAAGGAAGGACAATGTTATAGTCGTAGTAAAGGGAGGACAATGTTATAGTAAGCAGTAAAGGAAGGACAAGGGTTATAGTAAGCAGAAAAGGGAAAGGGGACAATGTTATAGTAAAATAAAGGAAGGACAATGTTATAGTCAGTAGAAAAAGAAGGACAATATTATAGTCAGTAGTAAAGGAAGGACAATGTTATGGTCGGTAGTAAACGAAGGACAATGTTATAGTAAGCAGTATAGGAAGGACAATGTTATAGTCGGTAGTAAACGAAGGACAATGTTATAGTAAGCAGTAAAGGAAGGACAATGTTATAGTAAGCAGTAAAGGATGGACAATGTTATAGTAAGCAGTAAAGGAAGGACTATGTTATAGTCAGTAGTAAAGGAAGGACAATGTTATAGTAAGCAGTAAAGGAAGGACAATGTTATAGTCAGTAGTAAAGGAAGGACAATGTTATAGTAAGCAGTAAAGGAAGGACAATGTTATAGCCAGTAGTAAAGGAAGGACAATGTTATAGTAAGCAGTAAAGGAAGGACAATGTTATAGTAAGCAGTAAAGGAAGGACAATGTTATAGTCTGTAGTAAAGGAAGGACAATGTTATAGTAAGCAGTAAAGGAAGGACAATGTTATAGTCTGTAGTAAAGGAAGGACAATGTTATAGTAAGCAGTAAAGGAAGGACAATGTTATAGTCAGTAGTAAAGGAAGGACAATGTTATAGTAAGCAGTAAAGGAAGGACAATGTTATAGTAAGCAGTAAAGGAAGGACAATGTTAAAGTAAGCAGTAAAGGAAGGAAAATGTTATAGTCGGTAGTAAACGAAGGACAATGTTATAGTAAGCAGTAAAGGAAGGACAATGTTATAGTCTGTAGTAAAGGAAGGACAATGTTATAGTAAGCAGTAAAGGAAGGACAATGTTATAGTAAGCATAAAGGAAGGACAATATATAGTCAGTAGTAAAGGAAGAACCGTGTTATAGTTAGTAGTAAAGGAAGGACAATGTTATAGTCAGTAGTAAACGAAGGACAATGTTATAGTAAGCAGTAAAGAAGGACAATGTTATAGTCTGTAGTAAAGGAAGGACAATGTTATAGTAAGCAGTAAAGGAAGGACAATGTTATAGTAAGCATTAAAGGAAGGACAATGTTATAGTCAGTAGTAAAGGAAGAACCGTGTTATAGTTAGTAGTAAAGGAAGGACAATGTTATAGTCGGTAGTAAACGAAGGACAATGTTATAGTAAGCAGTAAAGGAAGGACAATGTTATAGTCTGTAGTAAAGGAAGGACAATGTTATAGTAAGCAGTAAAGGAAGGACAATGTTATAGTAAGCATTAAAGGAAGGACAATGTTATAGTCAGTAGTAAAGGAAGAACCGTGTTATAGTTAGTAGTAAAGGAAGGACAATGTTATAGTCGGTAGTAAACGAAGGACAATGTTATAGTAAGCAGTAAAGGAAGGACAATGTTATAGTCTGTAGTAAAGGAAGGACAATGTTATAGTAAGCAGTAAAGGAAGGACAATAGTATAGTAAGCATTAAAGGAAGGACAATGTTATAGTCAGTAGTAAAGGAAGAACCGTGTTATAGTTAGTAGTAAAGGAATACCCGTTTACATGTCTTAAGCCGCATTGGGTGTATGATATTTGACCAACATGTGTATAGACCAGTCAACAATTGATGCATGATGTGGTCAGCATCACGGGGTCATCTTTACTTCCCAATAATTTTCACGCAGTCTCACTAAAGGATACTTTTACACACCTTTAATATTAAGGGGAAATATAGTACAGGGTGTATTTTTAATGACCGTGCAGTGTTTGAAAAATTGCTGGTCCAAGTTTTGTATTTACCTATTATGTTGCATGAACTTTACAGAGAGTGAATTCAAAACTTGGACCGGCAATATTTTCAAACACTGCACGGTCATTAAAAATACACCCTATCTAGTTCCACTTTTGTATAGACAAAAAGGCACGCTATGAGTGGCATTGTCCGTATCACGCCAGCAGTCTTTGCTTCCCAGATCATTTCCTGGTACAGTTTTTAACCTGGAGTGATATGGCAGCCCAAGTCTTTTTAAAATATCTGCCTGATGGAAATTCGAACACACGACCAATGAGCTGGCTTCCTCCGACCTATATTGTCGTTAAATTACATCTGACACAGAATTAGTTTTAGTGTAACCCACTCTATGACACCCTCTTGTATAGCTGCGGCTATCCGGATCTCTTATTAAATGTAGACTTTCTCAGGCGGTGGCATAAAGTGTCCACTAATAACCACAGGAGAGCCGCGGTGGTGTAGTGGCAAGACGCTCGCCTACCGGGCTGGTGGTTATAGGTTCGTTCCTCATCGGGGCGCATTCGAATGTTTCTTTATTGAACTTAGATGCCTAGCCGACCCAGTTTTTAAAAAAAAGATACCAGGAAATGTAGGAAAGAAAAGCGGCCTTTGTCATACTGACAATATGATCCGCCGAGTACCTATTGGTCTTTAGAAATCTTTAAATCTAACACCATATGTCCAGAGCGTGTACAAGGGTCCTGTAATTAGTTATTTGCTTAATAACCACAGGGAACAGAGGAAGTCAAGTTTAAAAACATAATCGATTTGTGAATGATGACACAGCAATCGATGTCACGTCGAGTTAAAGAGCAATGGAATTTGAAATAACCCTCATTCACACACACGCATACATAAACACAAATACAATCATACATACACACATGTGTATGGATGTGCGCGTATGTGTGGAGTTGCGGAGCATAGTAGTTAGTAATGAGCTTACATGCCAAGACAGCAGCCCAAGTTCAACCTTCAGGGGGGGGGGGGGGGGGGGGTCCAGTGCAGCCCTGGAGTCGATCTGATAACATGGATACCATACAATTCTCGGAGAGTTTTGTGAATTTTCCAAGAAAGACAGGCGTGGATAGAGGAACTGGCCAACTCACCTCATTAGCATTACATGTTACAAGTGTGTGTGTGTGTCGCGCGAGCGCTCGGGCAAATAAATAAAGATGAGAGGGCGGTGTGGTCATAATAAGACTCCTGAAAATAAAGTAAGAGTCACAAAAGACGTGATTGCATACCTTCTATTGAACCGCCTGTCATGTTTCCTCGTTTGATAAGTCCGGTACCTATAGAATTATATGAAGAGAGACATACACGTAAATAACATAAAATGGTCAAGTTCCATTTTTAGGCTCATAGCTTTTGGTTTGCAAGATGGTATAACATTAACAACAAATACATAATTATGATTAATAGTGCAAAATTATGTTATGTTATCTTACATTACGTGCTGTTATGTTATATCGAATAACGGCACTGTACATTGGGCATTCCTATGTGTGTTTAGTCCCCCGATGCAGCTGCCTTCCCAAAGTTTCTGCTCACTCCCCGTGAGGCTCTGGTTATAATAAACCCTCTCTTGACCACGAGGACATTGTTGACGTGCTTGACCGGGCAGTAAAATAATGAGAGACCCTTTAAATAAGTGTAACAATAAGTGGATGGTTTTCCTCTTCCTCTTCCTTAAAGGTCAAAAGAAAATGTCTGGAAATACAATTATTGACATATTAAATAAGTCTAATTTCATCTCATCATGTTCCTCTTGTACCTTGCGGTGTCGAGGTGAAGTATAAACAGGGAGAGAGTGCCCGTTTATTGGCTTCACATATTGAGATTCCCATGGACTCTGTTATTCCCGCTGTCCACGTTATCATGGTCGGTCTCTTCTTCTGGTTACATTTAAATAAGAAACTGCTTAAAATAAGATAGCCACGGTAGCGCAGCGGCTAGCTGGCTTGCCTGTCAGTCCGGTGATCATGTGTTTGAACCAGCTTGGAGGAGGCGATTTATTGATTGACCCGGGCTCACAGATCGACTCAGTGTACCGAGAAGTGGCCAGGAAGTTGGCGGGATAGTGACCACATCGCTTGCCTAGTTTCGATTGGTCTCATAAATTAGAAAAATATAATTATTTGCATATACTTTACAGGACATTGCTGTCAACATCAGCATCTTTCAGATGATTGTTGATTTCTTGGCAAGATTACGCTCAGTAGTTTGCCGTTACTTTCTGAGCGGCCGGCTCACATACCCCGTAAGTTACCGACGCGATTCAAACCACTGCTGATTCTCACCTTCGCCACGTTACCTACGAGAGTATACGAGATTACGGAGAAAATTCGCAAACCTCTAGGCCAGGAAGCCAGCCATAAATTAGAGGCTAGCACCATATACCCAAAACGCCCCTTGTCATGAAATGAAATGCTTTACCTACAAAAACAGTTACAATAGATAGCAAAACAATGTAACAACACGGCTGGATGACTTAGAGTTTAGTACACATAGTTTATATATATATATATATATATATATATATATATATATATATATATATATATATATATATATATATATATATATATATATATATATATATATAAAATACAATGTATGTTTGTCTGTATGTATGTTATTTATGCGTTCGCGAACGGTCCATCCGATTGAGATGAAATTTTCTACACGTCTTCTTCTCATTTCGGCGCTGCCAACTGTCATAGTTTGTTAGTGTATAAACAGTTATTTACTTAATATTATTTAATATTTTAATTTACATTATAATTTATATATAGCGAGGGGACATAGCTTCTAATAGCATTGCTATACATGTACCATTGTTGCATATTTCTCAAATAGGTGGACCTTTTCGCTACAGTTATCTACAGGCATATGCGTTATAATCCTCCCTCCTCCTCCCCCTCCTTCTCATCCCCCTCCTCCTCCTCCCCCTCCTCCTCCCCTACCTCATCCTCCTCCTCCCCTCCTCCTCCTTCTTCTCCTCCTCCCATCCCCCTCCTCATCCCCCTCCTCCCTCCCCCTCCTCCTCCTTCTTCCTCCTCCTCCCCCTTCTCCTCCCACCTCCTCCTCCTCCTCCCTCCTCCTCCCCCTTCTCCTCCTCCCCCTTCTCCTCCTCTCCCTCCTCCTCCACCTCCCCCTCCTCCTCCCCCTCCTCCTCCTCCTCCTTCTTTTTCTTTAAGGCATTTTCAATCTTTTCATAAAAATAATGCATCTATTTTAAATACATGAAAATTTTCTAACCTCATCTTTTTATTTCTCTTCGACATCTATACAGTCATCCCAGCATTTATTGCATTTTCGTGATATCTTGATAAGTTTACGTTCAGTAGTTTCAGATTGCCCTATTTAGTTATTGGGATGAAGATTGTTCTTTTCCAATCTGTTCGCCATATTTCCGGGAACGGGAACTAGAGCTTATATGACTACTTATATGAATTAAATGAGACACTCCCCACCAAGGACTGGGCGAAGTCGGGCCGGTCGTCTTTTTTGGGAACGGGAACGGGAGCAGGGGCCGAATATGAATTAAATTAGACGCTCCCCGCCAGGGACTGGGCGAAGCCGGGCCGGGTCGTCTCTTTTGGGAACGGGAACGGGTGCAAGGGCCGAATATGAATTAAATGAGACACTCGGGGCTGGGCGAAGCCATGCCGGGTCGTCTAGTATATATATATATATATATATATTATATATATATATATATATATATATATATATATATATATATATATATGTTGTGTGTGTGTGTGTGTGTGTGTGTGTGTGTGTGTGTGTGTGTGTGTGTGTGTGTGTGTGTGTGTGTGTGTGTGTGTGTGTCAGCGTCTGTGACATAATGTCCCAGTTGGCACCATCTCGCAGACGATTATAAATATCTTTTCTTGGAAAGACTAATTTCATGTGTGAGAGACTGGCACTACCTTTTAAGGTAAGGAATGCCAGCGCTCAGATAGAGGCAAGGAATGTGCCAGTAGCTCCAATTAGACAGGTATAGCTTGGTAAAACTCCCGGGCTTCACTTGAGTCTGGAAGCTCCAACTATGTAGACGTGTATTTTTTCCCGGGAGGGTGTAGCCCTTTTTGTGGGGCCATTTTTCGCCTCTATGTTGCATTGGTGAGCATACATATGGTTTTTCTTTGAATGATAAGATTTGTGTTAGTAATTTAATACAATCTTTGTTTGATATGTAAAGTCATACTACATGTCATGTATGTATTTTGGTGGACTTTGCTACGGCATCATTACTTCTGTAAGAAAGCCGGCCTGAGATTTGAACGTCTATACCAATGTCCTATATTCCTATGCTTACAATTCTTATCCAATTCTTATCATGCTATGATCACTACTTCATCTTCTTTTGAAGAGTTTGACGTCTCTGTAAATTCTGTACTGTGTCTGCAGAGTCAATCTATCTTCACTTTTGGTTCATCTCATCTAGGGAGAACCTAGCTTTACCGGACTTTGGTAAAGTGTTCAGGTGTTACATAATGCCTTTGTTAAAGATTCAGTTCCTGTACGCACCTATCTATATTGTGTGTGTGAATCTTTACTTTATCTGTGTACAGAATATGCCGGGGACGGAACATATATTTTGTGTGTATGACAGCCTGGGGACACAGATAAGACACCCCATTGCTTTTGTCGGATTTGGTGGATCATGTATGTCAGTGGCTCAATTCATATTATGAGAACGGTTCACATACCTACATACTCATTTTTACCTGCCGTAAATCGTGCAGTGTGCTTGCCACAATAACCAGACATTGGAGCCAATATTTCCACAACTTCGATTTTAATCACACACCCCACCCCGTGCATGTTGTATAACAGATTGATGTCCTCCCATATAGAGGAGTGTTTGTATGTGGGAGAATATATCTCCACTTGGGTATCTGTGATGTCCTGTTCGGTGAGGTTGGTAGAGTGTTCAGATTACCGCCCCACTTTCCCGCCAAATAGAACCCATACGTTACAGGCGCACAGGTGATACCACCCATCATGATATGAGGTTTGTCCTCGGACTATATGTCTAATTGTTGTCTCTGTGAGTCTTATGAACCTGCGTGATACGCTAGTATATTTATGGCTTGTCATTTTTTGATTTGCAGGCAATGAGGCAAATGGCGTGGGACATCTTGGCTGATTTTAACTGAGTCAAAACTTATTGGCTTGGCTGTGCAGAGTAGGCGCCACTCAGCACTTAGGGACCCCGGCATTCCTTCCCAGAATCGGAGGCCGGGGGAAATAATCCCCTATTATTCGTCTAGCCCAGTGAGAAACTCCAGACGGAGTTATCTCCTTTTTTGTTGGGTTTTGTCATTCTAGTGACATGGATTGAAAAGCTTCAACTACTCATTCCTGGCGTCTGACGAGAGATGGCATTAATTTTCTTCCTGTATTATCAGGGAGGTTATAGTCTGCAACAGCTTACGGACTGGAGGTTACTCTCGATGTGAAGCGTCATACTACATGGTGTGAACTAGGAAACTCGTACGGATATTCCTGTGTTACAATGTCCCCACTGCGACATTTTGGATTCATCTTTTTCGTTCGACGAAGTATGTTACCCATTTATATTACGGGAAGCCGCATAACGATGTTCAGCCAGCGATGACACCAACGCATAGAGAGTTCTTCGTTCGCTGGAGACCCCAGCGACTTTGTTGAGAGTCTGTGCTTTATTCTTCCAGAATGTTGGGAGAGGAGGCTTCTTATTCTTCCTGGTGAATCAGGGAAGTTATAGATATGCCAAAGTCACAGATGGGATGGTACGTTCCTTCTGAGAGGTCATCATAATTTGAATTAAATATGAACCCAGCTACACTTCTCTGGTTTGTTTAAATGTCGTGCTGAGACATTTTAGACTTCGTCTTTTTCTCACGATGAAGTATGCAAGTCTTACAACCTTCGGGAGATCGCCTAGAGAGGAGGTTCAACTAGCTCTGACCCATACTCAGGGAGAGTCCTTCCTTTACCAACAACCCCAGTACATCGTTGAGCATCCGTGCTTCAACTTGTCCAAACTGATGGACATTTCTTTCAAGGGTTGAAATCCCTATTTTATGCAGACATTTTTATCCTCTCAAGACCAATGCCAGATCGAGTAATCCAGACATCAAGTCACACACCATCATCATTTTTATAGAAGGGACAATTGAAAGCAGTTCCTTTTGTTAGTCAATTATGACTGTATCCTATCAACGTCTATAAGCCGTCTCCCCATTACAGTGTTCAGCATCCAGAGAACCTTGTTTTTTCTCAGTGGCACAGTGTGGTGTTTGGTCAAATTAGGATGGGAGAGCCAGCTGTTTTAGCGGTAGAAGAGGAAGAGGAGTGGGGTAGAACAGTATAAGTGTCATCGTCGAACTGTTGGTGTGGGAGAATAAAGACAGTGTAGAGAAGCCCTGTGTGGAGGAATCTACATTCTCCTGACTTTGAATAGTGGTGTCTGCACGAACTTAGTTATAATAAGGACACAATCACCAGTCAGATATTTGATCTATGTTCTGGTTGGTTTTTTTCCGGGTGATCGACATCATGTAGGGGTAGAGAAGAGAAGATGAAGAGGAGAGTTGTTAGATTATGAGTTATACATTATTTGAGAATGTATATTTTTTGATTGATGTTTTGATAGATTGTAGTGGAGACAGAGTCTCGTATTTCCAGCTTATGAGAGTCTGGCAATAAACATATATGTTTGTCAGGAGAGTTTTCATTGTCTACGTGACCAGTGTTACACTGTTTGTTGTCGTAGAGAACTGTGCTACTGTGTTTGTATATGTGCAGAGAATCCAGTGGGAGGTCGACCAACACACAGTCTCAGCTATTTTATCCAAGGATAACAACTTGATAGAGATCTGTGGTTAAGTGGCCTATTCTCTGTTTTATTCTTCAGGAAGGTAGTTTACCTTGTAATGTGGGTGGAGTCTATTCGACCATCACCCCATTCTTCTTTCAAAAGAGCCAATAACTACTCTATTCCTGGAGTCTTTTAGGAAAGAAACTGTCTCGAATCAACTGCCTTTTTCGGCGAACCTGAGGGACCTAATGAATCATTTACCCTAGACACTATTTCAGTCCATTTCATATGGTATTCTCATTTATTATCCCACAGCGTCTCACACGCACACAGGTATTCTACTACTTATTACGCACTCAAGAAAATATCAGTCGTGCATAAGGTTATTCTCACGCTTTATTCAGGCAAACCTGATCATATTACAATGTGCACACAGGCGGTGAATTCATCACAGATATATACAAAATGCCGCCTTACAAATGCTTATAGCACACAGTCAATTATACAAGTCCCACACTCGCTATCTTCAAACTAGAACTCTCGCACAGCTATACACCCGCTCTAGAAAACACAACGCCCTTCCCCTGAAACTGTCGCGTCTGGCGTTCTTAAGCTGGTCGGCTGGACTCGTGGTCCTGGACCCCGTGCCGCTCGTGACCCCCGTGTGGTCCTAGCAGTCACGTAGTACTGCAGTCCGTCCGTGTTAGGTTAGGTTATTCAGTGTAATGACGTCTAGTCCGTTCAGGGCCCTGTACGGTGATCTTATGTCCCCTCCTATCACTCTGTCCTGTCGCGTCGGTGTCCTGTTTATGACACGCCTGTGTCCCCACCTAAGTCCTGTCTCCACTCTATCTACAGCCCTCTAGATGTCCTGTCTTATGTCCTGTCTCCAATCTATCGACTATACTACAGATGTCCTTATCTATGTCCTGTATGTCGTTATCTATGTAGTCCTGACTCTATTCTGTCCCTTGTCCTCTCTATGTCCTGTACCTACACTCCCAACACCCTGACAATATATATATATATATATATATATATATATATATATATATATATATATATATATATATATATATATATATATATTATATATATATATATTGTGTGTGTGTGAGAGAGTGTGTGTATGGTGTGTAGTGTGTATGTGTGGTGTGTGTATGGTGCGTGTAGTGTGCGAGTGTGTGTGAGTGTATAAGTGTAATGTTTTCTATGTAGTTGTATAGGTAAATGTTTGTAGTTTGTGTCCTGACGAATTTTTGCAGGCAACGTCCGTCTTTTCTTTCTCTTATACTTGCGATCGTGTTGCAGTAAAGCTTACCGATTCAGCTTTTTTTTTTTTTGGGGGGGGGGGGGGGTTGATTCATTTATTGCTACCAGAGTTGTGATCAGATGACTAGTCTGGTTTGGTAATGACGATAAACTAGGATGACCACATTCTCTGTGTGTGTGGCAGCTGGAAATTGACTCAAGTAGACCAGGTACGATTTATGTAG
>JACEFZ010014136.1:0-15013 GCA_014155875.1 Cepaea nemoralis | reverse complement strand
TGTATGTATTTTCTTGTTGTAGTCTGTTTTTAGTATGAGGATCTAACTGTTTTTTCTATCCCTTTTGTTTCTTTAGTAAACCCAAAATTTGTGTTTTTGTTGTCCTTGGGGACTATTAGTGTATTTTAAAGAAAAAGTTTTTGTCAATTTTGTAAATAACCTGATTTTGGGAGAAAGGGATTTTATTAAATTTCCCAATGTGATTTTTTTTTGATGGCCTTGTGTTTTGTAGGTCTGTAGTGATATGTGTTATTACTGCTTTGGGGATCTTTTATTTTTTTTCCCTTTTTTTAGATGTTTTGTGGGTTTTAAATTTGGTTTTTTAAAGGGTGAGTATACTCATCAATTGGTGATCTATTTAACCCCTATTTTTGTGTTTGTTCAATTTTATTTGGGGTGTCTTTTAAGGAAAGCGTCTATTAGATTGGGGTTTTGCCCCAGGTATTTTTTTTATATCCAGTTGATGTATTCCATTTGGGTCATTTCCCCTTTAATTTGTGTCTGATTCCCCCTTTCCGGGCCCCCGATATCCAAATTGAGAGTAAAAAATTGAAATCCCTGCAAGGTAATTTTTTGGCCCTCTGTATTTTGTATAAGAAAGGTGTCAAATTTCTTGGTAAAAGTTTGGTTGGTGATTGTAATTTTGGTGGTGCATTATGTTCACTATGGTGTAGGTTTGTATAGTGTTTTCTCCTGTTTAGGGAGATTCTCCAGGGTTATCCGGGGGGTTTTTTTTTAAATTATGTCCACCTGTCTGATGTCTGCAGAATAGTTTTTCCTGACCCAATTTTGTGTGTGCCTAAACAAAAGCATAATCCCCTTGGGGCCTAGCTGTTTGGTGATAGTTTTGCAAATGTTTTTGAACATATATTTTGTTTCTTGTAATAGTAGAAAATCTGGTTTGTGCTTGTTTATTAGGTGATAATATGTTGTAATTTTGTACGTATACCACAAATGTTTAAAGTAATAATAACTAAATCACTAGTCATTATAATTTAAGTAAAATCAAATGAATGAGATATAATAAGTGTATAGAACACACGCAAAATTATTTTCCGTGATGAGTACATTTAGGCAAGCAGGTCTGTAGCGTCAACAGTTTGTGTGGGAGGATCATCTTGCTCCTCGTTCTTATCACTTGTGTCCTGTGTCTACGAACAGAGTGTCTGGTATGCTGTATGTGTCGTCTTTCGTCTTGTACTTGTGTCTCCTCTTGTTGTTCTTGTTCAGTTTCCTTGGTCTTGCCTATAGTGGCTTTGACTTTTTCTTTCTTTGGCAGTGATAAATCGTCTGTTCTGTGTCGTCGCTGTGTTTTGACTGCAGTCTTCTGTTAGTCCATGTTCTCTTCTTTGGTTTGCTGACGACTTGAAAACCGTCAGAGTCTTCATTCCTTGGATTTATGTCTTGGTGTATTAATTTCTTGTGTGTTATTTTCTTGTGTGTTGATTTGACTGTTGAAGGTCTGTGTCAGTTCAATCTCTCCCTGTGGAGAGGTTTCTCTTTCGAGCGGTGGGAAATCTTCTTGGCTTTGAAACACTTATTGTTGCTGCTATTGGTGTCGTCCGATTGTCGTCGACTAGGGCATTTATTTGCCCAGTGGTTGTTTTGGCCGCAAGCTGGACAATCGGTCTTTCTCCCCGGCATCGTTATCAACACTCCTGTGGTTATTGTTCGTTTACCGGGAAGTGTAGATCCGTTATAATGGGGAACTTCCTTTGTTGGGTTGCAGAGCGCTCCCCACTTGCCAGCCCCATTCTTATCCTAAAGACCTCAGCCTTGTCGTCTCCTGTAATACTGTGCACCAGTTTTTTAACTCCTTGAGGAGCGATCGTGACAGGTAGCCAGTGGATGGTCAGCCTGTCCCTTTCTTTGTCTAGATTGTTGTAGTGATATGTCTATCCCTAGACTTGGTATAGAAAACTTTTTGCCGTGTAACTTGTCATACACGGCTTTCTGCCGCCTCTGCTGACAGGTGAAAGTACCACCTAGTGGAACTTCGAACCTAGACAGGTCCACGACTCCCCCAAAAGGTACACCTCCTGGACCAGTTAGGGCACTCATAATAAGTGCAGGTGTTGCTTTAGCAGCCGCCCCGGGACCAGTTATGGAACACACTATCGTTCCGGACTGGTGGAGTAGCTGGACATCGTAGTCATTTATCGAGATCCCGACATCAGTGATATTCGAATACATATTGAAAATTTTGTTGTTTCAGGTAATAATTCCGGGGAAATATCCAGAAAATCAAAAAACAACGAATATCACCACTAAATCCGGAAAAAATACACAATTTCACACTGTGGCTTTCACAATTTGAGAAAAATGTCCGTCTTTTATATAGATATTTTAGGTCTGAGGACCATTAGACTGGTTCATATAAAGTTGTCCATGGAATGACAAAGTGAATCGAATGATTTATACGTTGTGAAGAGAAACAAAGCAGCAATGCGACCATTGGAGACATCGATAACATCGTGCACGGAGCTTGCAGTGTTGAAACATTGTATATATTGCATTAACAAGTACTTTTTATTCATTTTTAGCAGTAACAGTATTCAAACTTTAGAATATTAAAATAGTGTTTAACTGTGAATAGGTGGTGTCATTATATTAAACATTTAACAATTAATGTAACTAATTGCTTCTTTAAAATAACGTTTGCGAGTTATGTCCCTTGCAAACAATAAAATGAATGTTATGTTCCCGTGAAAAAGAGGTATTTGTTTCCCCTTACATTTTGCTTACCTAGTGCACAGGCCGTCGAGAGCATAGCGAATGGTTAGCCAGACTAATGATTTAATCACTCCGTAAAAAGAACTGACATGGGAGGCTAATGATTTACTCACTCCGAAAACAGAACTGACATGGGAGGCTAATGATTTAATCACTCTGTAAACAGCACTGACATGGGAGGCTAATTATATAATCACTCCGTAAACAGCACTGACATGGGAGGCTAATGATTTAATCACTCCGTAAACAGCACTGACATGGGAGGCTAATGATTTAATCACTGCGTAAACAGAACTGACATGGGAGGCTAATGATTTAATCACTCCGTAAACAGAACTGACATGGGAGGCTAATGATTTAATCATTCCGTAAACAGAATTGACATGGGAGACTAATGATTTAATCACTCCGTATATAGCACTGACATGAGAGACTATTGATTTAATCACTCCATAAACAGCACTGACATGGGAGACTAATGATTTAATCACTCGTAAGCAGCACTGACATGAGAAACTAACGATTTAATCAATCCGTAAACAGCACTGACATGGGAGACTAATGATTTAATCACTCCATAAACAGCACTGACATGGGAGACTAATGATTTAATCACTCCATAACCAGCACTGGCATGGGAGCTAATGATTTAATCCCTCTGTATGTAGCACTGACATGGGAGTTAATGATTTAATCACTCCGTATATAGCACTGACATGAGAGACTAATGATTTAATCACTCCATAAACAGCACTGACATGGGAAACTAATGATTTAATCACTCCGTAAACAGCACTGACATGAGAAACGAATGATTTAATAACTCCGTAAACAGCACTGACATGGGAGACTAATGATTTAATCACTCCATAAACAGCACAGACATGAGAAACTAATGATTTAATCACTCCATAAACAGCACTGACATGAGAGACTATTGATTTAATCACTCCATAAACATCACTGACATGGGAGACTAATGATTTAATCACTCCGTAAACAGCACTGACATGAGAAACTAATGATTTAGTCACTCCGTAAACAGCACTGACATTAGAAACTAATGATTTAATCACTCCGTAAACAGCACTGACATGAGAAACTAATAATTTTATCACTCCGTAAACAGCAAAGACATGGGAGACTAATGATTTACTCACTCCGTAAACAGCACAGACATGAGAGACTAATGATTTAATCACTCCGTAAACAGCACTGACATGGGCGACTAATGATTTAATCACTCCATAAACAGCACTGATATGAGAGACTAATGATTTAATCACTCAGTAAACAGCACTGACATAAGAAACTAATGATGTAATCACTCCGTAAACAGCACTGACATGGGAGACTAATGATTTAATCACTCTGTAAACAGCACAGACATGAGAGACTAATGATTTAATCACTCCGTAAACAGCACTGACATGGGAAACTAATGATTTAATCACTCTGTATATAGCACTGACATGGGAGACTAATGATTTAATCACTCCGTAAACAGAACTGACATGGAGAGACTAATGATTTAATCACTCCGTATATAGCACTGACATGGGAGACTAATGATTTAATCACTCTGTAAACAGCACTGACATGGGAGACTAATGATTTAATCACTCCGTATATAGAACTGACATGAGAGACTAATGATTTAATCACTCCGTAAACAGCACTGTCATGGAGAGACTAATGATTTAATCACTCCGTAAACAGCACTGACATGGGAGGACTAATGATTTAATCACTCCGTAAACAGAACTGATCATGGGAGGCTAATGATTTAATCACTCCGTATACAGCACTGACATGAGAGACTAATGATTTAATCACTCCGTATATAGCACTGTCATGAGAGACTAATGATTTAATCACTCCGTATATAGCACTGTCATGAGAGACTAATGATTTAATCACTCCGTAAACAGAACTGACATGGGAGACTAATGATTTAATCACTCCGTAAACTAGAACTGACATGGGAGGACTAATGATTTAATCACTCCGTAAACAGCACAGACATGAGAGACTAATGATTTAATCACTCCGTAAACAGCACTGACATGGGCGACTAATGATTTAATCACTCCATAAACAGCACAGACATGAGAAACTAATGATTTAATAACTCCGTAAACAGCACTGATATGAGAGACTAATGATTTAATCACTCAGTAAACAGCACTGACATAAGAAACTAATGATTTAATCACTCCGTAAACAGCACTGACATGGGAGACTAATGATTTAATCACTCTGTAAACAGCACTGACGTGGGAGACTAATGATTTAATCACTCTGTAAACAGCACAGACATGAGAGACTAATGATTTAATCACTCCGTAAACAGCACTGACATGGGAAACTAATGATTTAATCACTCTGTATATAGCACTGACATGGGAGACTAATGATTTAATTACTCTTTATGTAGCACTTACATGAGAGACTTATGATTTAATCACTCCATAAACAGCACTGGCATGGGAGCTAATGATTTAATCACTCCGTAATAGAGAACTTGACATGGGAGACTAATGATTTAATCACTCCGTAAACAGAACTGATCATGAGAGACTAATGATTTAATCACTCCGTAATATAGCACTGACATGAGAGACTAATGATTTAATCACTCCGTATAACTAGCACTGACATGAGAGACTAATGATTTAATCACTCCGTAAACAGAACTGACATGGGAGAACTAATGATTTAATCACTCCGTATACAGCACTGACATGGGAGACTAATGATTTAATCACTCTGTAAACAGCACTGACATGGGAGAGCTAATGATTTAATCACTCCGTATATAGCACTGACATGGGAAACTAATGATTTAATCACTCCGTAAACAGCACTGACATGGGAGACTAATGATTTAAATCACTCCGTAAACAGCACTGACATGGGAGACTAATGATTTAATCACTCCGTATAATAGCACTGACATGAGAGACTAATGATTTAATCACTCCGTAAACAGCACTGACATGGGAGACTAATGATTTAATCACTCCGTATATAGCACTGACATGAGAGACTAATGATTTAATCACTCCGTAAACAGCACTGACATGGGAGACTAATGATTTAATCACTCCGTAAACAGCACTGACATGGAGAACTAATGATTTAATCACTCCGTAAACAGCACTGACATGGGAGACTAATGATTTAATCACTCCGTAAACAGCACTGACATGGAGAACTAATGATTTAATCACTCCGTAAACAGCACTGACATGGGAGACTAATGATTTAATCACTCCGTAAACAGCACTGACATGGGAGACTAATGATTTAATCACTCCGTAAACAGCACTGACATGGGAGACTAATGATTTAATCACTCCGTAAACAGCACTGACATGGGAGACTAATGATTTAATCACTCCGTAAACAGCACTGACATGGGAGACTAATGATTTAATCACTCCGTAAACAGCACTGACATGAGAGGACTAATGATTTAATCACTCCGTAACAGCACTGACATGGAGACTAATGATTTAATCACTCCGTAAACAGCACTGACATGAGAGACTAATGATTTAATCACTCCGTAAACAGCACTGACATGGGAGACTAATGATTTAATCACTCCATAAACAGCACATGACATGAGAGACTAATGATTTAATAACTCCGTAAACAGCACTGATATGAGAGACTAATGATTTAATCACTCAGTAAACAGCACTGACATAGAGAACTAATGATTTAATCACTCCGTAAACAGCACTGACATGGGAGACTAATGATTTAATCACTCTGTAAACAGCACTGACAGTGGGAGACTAATGATTTAATCACCCCGTAAACAGCACTGACATGGGAGACTAATGATTTAATCACTCCATAAACAGCACTGACATGGGAGACTAATGATTTAATCACTCCGTATATAGCACTGACATGAGAAACTAATGATTAAATCACTCCGTATATAGCACTGACATGAGAGACTAATGATTTAATCACTCCGTAAACAGCAATGACATGGGAAAGTAATGATTTAATCACTCAGTAAACGGCACTGACATGGGAAACTAATGATTTAATCACTCCGTAAACAGCACTGACATGAGAGACTAATGATTTAATCACTCCATAACTGACTTTTATTAGTCAGTATGTTTTCCATCCTGCAAAAGGCTACCTTCGCCATGGCGATTCTTGTTCTAATCTCTTCAAGGCATCTTCTATCAGATGTTATGACTGTTCCGAGATAATTGTACTGATTCACTTGCTGAAACATGGGAGACAAATAAGAAAGATCTTGACTGCTGCAGGATGCGACAACTTGGAATGAAACAAACTGGTATGTTAAGATCTCGCTTGCTGTTTCTCCCTTTAACTTACCTGTTAGATTCATTTTATTTTGAAAACCCAACTACTCGGCCACCAATTTTGATGTGTCAGACTGATAACCAACTTGCTAACCAGCTTCCATGTGAGAAGCAAACTATCATCAACAACTGTGATGACGTTTTGTAAGGTCGCATCAGCTGCCTTCAGGAAATCTCGAGACCAGGTCTTTGATAACCTTGGCCTGTTTAGCGATGATCATCTTCAGCTGTGTCATATAGGAGAAAAGATGAATGTTTTTAAAGTTTACATGTAAATATTCAAACTGGCAAGTTGTCAGGACTTTATTTAAGTTTGGCATCATCATCATCATCAAGTGCCCTGCCAGCTGGCATGGGCATTCAAGTCTCTCCGCAGATCTCGGTCTTTGGTGTTCTGGATCAACCCTGTTGATGATATTCCTCAATACCACCGTCTCAGTCCATCCAGCATCATTTCTCTCGGTCTGCCTCTGCCTCTCTTCCCCTCGATCTTTCCAGTTGTCACGATGTTCTCCAAATGCCTCCCTTCTCATTGCACGACTAAAGAAAGCTGTTTGTCTCGTTCTTATAGTTGTATATAATATTCTAGTTTCACTAGCCTCTTTCAGACAGTCGTTGTTAGTTACTCTGGCAGTCCAAGGAATTTTCAACATTCTTTTCAGGAACCACATCTCCATTGCCTCTATGCTCTTCCTAATTTGTTCACCCACGTTCACTGCCATAAAGTAAAATAGGTTCTATATAACATTTCAGCACTTTCTTGCATTCAATGAAAGTGATTTTTTTGCATAAGATACTTTTAATCTGTCAGAATTATAGCTTTTTTGTCAATTATCTTCCATCTGATGTTATACTGCACCTAGGTTTTTCAATTTATAAATATTGTTAAACATTTTCTCATATACTGTAATGTCACATTTTGGTGTCACCTTTTTCTTTGATATAACAATTGTTCTGTTGTCTTCAATACTTCCGCATGTTCGTCACCAATTGTCTGTTTCACAATGAACTTGACTCCCTCTGGGGGAATCGTGTTGGGAAGCCAATGAATCGTCACGCGTTCTCGTTCTTTTTCAAAATGTTCAATCGACACCTCTAGACCCTCCGTCGTCAGTTTTATCTTCTTGCCCTGCAGGCCTTTGTAAACTACCACATGGGCAGCTTGAGTCAGGTTTGCAAACCACCGTGTCAGTGTTTCGTCACTTTTATTTCATAGCCGGCGAACGCAAGCAAGCAACATTAATATTAATAGTGTATAACTCTTTTTCGCCTGAGTGAAAATAATTAAATATCAGAGGCCACTTTAGATCGATTGTACAAAGTTCCACTTTGCAGACAGTTTTAAAACTATAATACTTCACTATTGTACACTATCAGTACGTGCTATGGAAAAGCATGTTTTCCCCACAACAATGACGGGTTTAATTTAGAAGTAACTATATCATTCACTGCTGACTGGCCATGGAAATGACGAGTTTAATTTAGAAGTAACTATATCATTCACTGCTGACTGGCAATAGAAATGACAGGTTTAATTTACAAGTAACTATGGCATTCACTGCTGACTGGCCATGGAAATGACAGGTTTAATTTAGAAGTAACTATGGCATTCACTGCTGGCTGGCCATGGAAATGACGAGTTTAATTTAGAAGTAACTGTAGCATTCACTGCTGACTGGCCATGGAAATGACGGGTTTAATTTAGAAGTAACTATGGCATTCACTGCTGACTGACCATGGAAATGGCGAGTTTAATTTAGAAGTAACTATAGTATTCACTGCTGACTAGCCATAGAAATGACAGGTCTAATTTAGAAGTAACTATGGCATTCACTGCTGACTGGCCATGGAAATGACAGGTTTAATTTAGAAGTAACTATGGCATTCACTGCTGACTGGCCATGGAAAAGACAGGTTTAATTTAGAAGTAACTATGGCATTCACTGCTGACTGGCCATGGAAATGACAGGCTTAATTTAGAAGTAACTATGGCATTCACTGCTGACTGGCCATGGAAATGACGAGTTTAATTTAGAAGTAACTGTAGCATTCACTGCTGACTGGCCATGGAAATGACAGGTTTAATTTAGAAGTAACTATGGCATTCACTGCTGACTGGCCATGGAAATGACAGGTTTAATTTAGAAGTAACTATATCATTCACTGCTGACTGGCCATGGAAATGACAGGTTTAATTTAGAAGTAAACTATGGCATTCACTGCTGACTGGCCATGGAAATGACAGGTTTAATTAGAAGTAACTATGCATTCACTGCTGACTGGCCATGGAAATGACGGGTTTAATTTAGAAGTAACTATGGCATTCACTGCTGACTGGCCATGGAAATGATGGGTTTAATTTAGAAGTAACTATGGCATTCACTGCTGACTGGCCATGGAAATGACAGGTTTAATTTAGAAGTAACTATGGCATTCACTGCTGACTGGCCATGGAAATGACAGGTTTAATTTAGAAGTAACTATGGCATTCACTGCTGACTAGCCATACAAATGACGGGTTTAATTTAGAAGTAACTGTAGTATTCACTGCTGACTGGCCATGGAAATGACGGGTTTAATTTAGAAGTAACTGTAGTATTCACTGCTGACTGGCCATGGAAATGACAGGTTTAATTTAGAAGTAACTATGGCATTCACTGCTGACTGGCCATGGAAATGACGGGTTTAATTTAGAAGTAACTATGGCATTCACTGCTGACGGCCATGGAAATGACGGGTTTAAGTTAGAAGTAACTATGGCATTCACTGCTGACTGGCCATGAAATGATGGGTTTAATTTAGAAGTAACTATGGCATTCACTGCTGACTGGCCATGGAAATGACAGGTTTAATTTAGAAGTAACTATGGCATTCACTGCTGACTGGCCATGGAAATGACAGGTTTAATTTAGAAGTAACTATATCATTCACTGCTGACTGGCCATGGAAATGACAGGTTTAATTTAGAAGTAACTATGGCATTCACTGCTGACTGGCCATGGAAATGACAGGTTTAATTTAGAAGTAACTATGGCATTCACTGCTGACTGGCCATGGAAATGACGGGTTTAATTTAGAAGTAACTATGGCATTCACTGCTGACTGGCCATGGAAATGACAGGTTTTAATTTAGAAGTAACTATGGCATTCACTGCTGACTGGCCATGGAAATGACAGGTTTAATTAGAAGTAACTATGGCATTCACTGCTGACTGGCCATGGAAATGACGGGTTTAATTTAGAAGTAACTATGGCATTCACTGCTGACTGGCCATGGAAATGACAGGTTTAATTTAGAAGTAACTATGGCATTCACTGCTGACTGGCCATGGAAATGACAGGTTTAATTTAGAAGTAACTATGGCATTCACTGCTGACTGGCCATGGAAATGATGGGTTTAATTTAGAAGTAACTATGGCATTCACTGCTGACTGGCCATGGAAATGACAGGTTTAATTTAGAAGTAACTATGGCATTCACTGCTGACTGGCCATGGAAATGACAGGTTTAATTTAGAAGTAACTATGGCATTCACTGCTGACTGGCCATGGAAATGACAGATTTAATTTAGAAGTAACTATGGCATTCACTGCTGACTAGCCATACAAATGACGGGTTTAATTTAGAAGTAACTGTAGTATTCACTGCTGACTGGCCATGGAAATGACGGGTTTAATTTAGAAGTAACTGTAGTATTCACTGCTGACTGGCCATGGAAATGACAGGTTTAATTTAGAAGTAACTATGGCATTCACTGCTGACTGGCCATGGAAATGACGGGTTTAATTTAGAAGTAACTATGGCATTCACTGCTGACTGGCCATGGAAATGACGGGTTTAAGTTAGAAGTAACTATGGCATTCACTGCTGACTGGCCATGGAAATGATGGGTTTAATTTAGAAGTAACTATGGCATTCACTGCTGACTGGCCATGGAAATGACAGGTTTAATTTAGAAGTAACTATGGCATTCACTGCTGACTGGCCATGGAAATGACGGGTTTAATTTAGGAGTAACTATGGCATTCACTGCTGACTGGCCATAGAAATGACGGGTTTAATTTAGAAGTAACTATAGTATTCACTGCTGACTGGCCATGGAAATGACGGGTTTAATTTAGAAGTAACTGTAGTATTCACTGCTGACTGGCCATGGAAATGACGGGTTTAATTTAGAAGTAACTGTAGTATTCACTGCTGACTGGCCATGGAAATGACGGGTTTAATTTAGAAGTAACTATGGCATTCAGTGCTGACTGGCCATGGAAATGACGGGTTTAATTTAGAAGTAACTGTAGCATTCACTGCTGACTGGCCATGGAAATGACGGGTTATCAGTTATCAGTTGGGGTATCTTCATTGCACTCCGCACAGGTCCATGGGTGCTCAGATCCCCCCCCCCCCCCCCAGCATATGCATCAGCGTCCGGTGGCTAATAGTGCCAGTTCTGTGTTGGTTGACGAGTCGCCTTGTTTTCCCAATGTACCTCTCGCGTCTGGCCGTGCCGATTCTTACACCCAAGTCTTTCATCCTGGACAGCGATGTGGATTCACTGACGTCAAAGTCTTCTGTTCTCGCCATATCTTTAAGGGTGTTAATAACATCGATACGATCCCTGGACTGGCCATCTACAGGGGTGCAGAGTCAGCCAGTTTATCAGCTCGTTCATTTCCCTCGACTCCCGCATGTCCCGGGACGAAGATGAAGGTGACTTTACGGACAACAGACTTCCGCAGCGACTCAGTCCACTGTCTACGTACAGATCCAGCTTCGACCTTCTGAATCATGCTCATTGAATCACTTAGTACACACAAGTTGGTATAATGCTGTGATTCCAGCCATATGAAAGCCTGTGTAACTGCCATAACCTCCATCGTCATGCTGCTCGTGGTCATAGAGTGGGCACCACGGGATTCTTGAACGGTTCGGCCAGCTGAACGGGCTGTAAATGCCCACGCACTTCTCTGCTGCTTTACAACAGATCCATCTGTATAGATGAGCACTTCGGGGCTATCTGAGTGTTCATAGATGAGCGCGTTAACCTCTGCATTGACAGCGGCAGGGTTCTGCTCTCTGCACCGTCTGTCGAGTGTGATAATGCAGGAGAAAGTGCACTTTATAATCTGGAGGCACCGGCAACTATTCCTTGCCGGGGTTGATACTGGTAAGTGTCTGCTGACTAGCTGGCTGTCGTAGAAAAATTTTTTTTTTTCTTTTAAAACTTTTATTTCATACACAGCAATGTGTATTTAGAAGTTGTAGTGTGTGTTTCTTTTGTTTGTGTAGATTACAGAGCGTTGCCGTTTGTTAGTGTTAAGTGTGACATTGTGAATAAAACATATACATACATATATACAGTTATGATAATATGACATTTATGGCATAGTCATGTAGATACACATTTCTTGCATATGCTTCACTTCCGCAAGCGGAATGCATGAAACACCTGTCCATCTCTCCCTCCCTCTCTCTCTCTCTCTCTCTCTCTCTCTCTCTCTCTCTCTCTCTCTCTCTCTCTCTCTCTCTCTCTCACACACACACCCACACACACACACACACACACACACACACACACACACAATCTCGTGCTTTCTGGAGACCACAGTACATTAAATGCCTCGCGCTTGGACAATAAACTTTAAACTATCATTTCCATTGAAATGTGGCCTCTTTGTAATTTCTTGGTCACTTAGCTACCGAGGCGACGATCGTTGGTGTTGTTGCCTGATGACAAATTACAGGGTGACGCTCTAGTCCATGATACCTTTTGTTTGGGGGACAAGAATCAGGGATTTACTACTAGTAATTAGAGTCCATGGCCTGTCCCCAGGGAGATAATTGGTCCAAAGTTGTGATAGTGTCTGGGTTTCATATACAATGGGAAGGACTTAAAACCTGGCCACCTTAGCTTACTGGGAACTTAAAGGGCTCATTCAATTTGTTTATACATGGTGGTGCATATTTTTCGTTTGAAACATATTATTACCATATAACATCATTTTAATACTTGAGATACCGACTTGGTTTAAAGGCTGCTACACGCACACACGCGCACGCACACACACACACACACACACACACACACACACACACACACACACACACACACACTCATACACATACCCGCGCAAATTCATGCACCACACACGCACACACGCACCCACACCTGCATCCACACACAGACGCATACATATGTTACTGCCAACGGCACAGACACCCATCCACAATATATTTCATGTTGCACATTCAAATATAATAATGGGAAAATTAATAATAATAGTAGCAGTAATAATAATAGTTTTATTATAATAATAATATAATTGTAAGATTATTAATACCATCAATAAACCCATTTACAGTTGTAGTATCCTTTGTTTAAAACGAGTTATTTGCTTCTTCTGTAATATGTGGTGTCTTCAGCCAAATCTTTTACGAGATTTGTGCTTGTGGGGCTAAGATTAGAATGTTTGCGACTTTTTGTTGATAAAGTTGTTGGACAATTTCTTTGTTGATTGTTCTGTAATTGTATAGTGCTTTGTTTCAATGTCCATATAAGATTTCTGTACTCTGCCAATAGAACAAGTAGCTTTGTGTGGATGTCTTGTGTGGAGTAAGAAATGGAATTTATCATGATTGCTTTGTAAACATCTGTTCTTTGTTTGGTATGAGTGGTTAAGATGTTTTGTAGGAGATTTCTTGTTGGCATGATTGTGTTGCATTCGTAATAGATGTGCTCTTCTGATTCTTGGACGTTCCGTCTACAAAGCTGACACTGTAGTATTTGTTTAGTTATTTTTGCTGTTCTCTCTGTTGTTGGGGTCATGCTGTAAACAAGCCTATATGTAATTTCCTTTGCTTTTGGGGTAATCTGCTTGTTGTGAATATTAGAGAAAATTTCGGTATAATCTTTTATGAAATATCTATGTCCTCTTTTAATTCTGAGATGTACCGGAGTTGCTTGTAATTTAACTAAATACCTGTAGATTGTATGTGTTTTCGTGTGTAGTAATTTTTCATGTCCTTTAATGGCTGAAATACATGTTTTGTAGAACGTTGGGAGAGTGCCAAAATAATGTGAGGATGTATTCCTAGGTTTTAAATAAGATAGCCTAATTCCATTGTAATAGTGTGCTAAAGGGTGTTTTTCTGGGTGTTGTAGGATTTCACCTACGTATTTGATCCTAAGTGCTTGTATTTTGGTTGTTATGTCTTGGAGGGCGATACCTCCATCTTTTTTGTCTTGCATGAGTGTAGTATGTTTGATACTGTAGATGGTGATACCAAACACAAAGCGTCTAATCTCTTTGTTTATGTTTGTGCCAGTCTGACGTGGAGGGTCTAGGACTGTGCACAGATATAGTATTTTTGGAATTATATATGTATTAACAATGGTACTTCTACCAAATATGGTAGTTGTTTTGTATTTGTACCTCTGTAACATATCTGTTATTTTCTTCTCTAGATTTTGCCAAGTGTCTTTGTGTGTCTGATTTGGTTGACATGGGAAGACTATTCCGTACACTTTTATAAGATTGTTTGATGTTAAGTCAAATGGAAAATCCGTCTTATTTTTCCATTTGCCTAAGCCCATTATAGTAGATTTTTGGACGTTTAATTTTGCCCCTCTCCCTTTGCCGAAAAACGAGAACGTCTCCAACATGATCCGTACAGATTTTTCAGTTGTCGGAAAGAAAATGGTACCGTCCGCATAAGCACGCAGCTTTTGTTCACCCTTCCCTGGTATGAACGTACCCCTGACATTATCGTCCTGTCGTATCTTTTCTAGAAGTGGCTCTAGAGCGACAACGTACAATAATGGGGACAAGGGACATCCCTGCCTCACTGACCTAGTCAACCTGAGAGAATTGGTTAGGGTATGGTTTAATAGAATCCGACTTTCCGGTTTCAAATATAAAATTTT
>JACEFZ010014135.1:0-10000 GCA_014155875.1 Cepaea nemoralis | reverse complement strand
AAATAAAGTTTGTTCATTCGTTCGTTCGTTCGTTCGTTCGCTCGCTCGCGCGTCCCTCTCTCTCTCTCTATCTCTCTCTCTCTCTCTCTCTCTCTCTCTCTCTGTTGTTCTCTCTCTGTCTTTCTGTTGTTATTGATCCATTGCCATTGTTTTGACACCATTTCCTTGTGTACCAGACTGCAGCGTAATGAATGAAGTATGAATGAAATAATGTATGAAAGAGAGTGATAGAAGGGCAGAATGTTAGACGGGCCTGCGTGCCCAATTCTTAACCCTTTGAAAATAAAGTTTGTTCGTTCGTTCGTTCGTTCGTTTGTTTCTCTCTCTCTCTCTCTCTCTCTCTCTCTTCTCTCTCTCTCTCTCCATCTCTCTCTCTCTCTCTTTCTCTCTCTCTCTCTCTCTCTCTCTCTCTCTCCCTCTCTCTCTCTCTCTCTCTCTCTCTCTCTCTCTCTCTCTCTCTCTCTCTCTCTCTCTCATTATTTCATTGTTTCTTTATACCGTATGCACAGGGACCTTAATTTTATTTTAGTAGGAAAATATACCAAAGGACACAATTTCAATGAAATGAAGTTTGGTCATTAGTTGTGTGTAAAATTGTGAGACGTTGCTGTTTGATTGTGTTCGTGGAGAATTTATTATATCGTCGTAGGGATGAAGATATCATAACAGAAGTTAATTCACAAAGCGAAATGGTTACTCGCATGGGCAAAAGACAGTCCATATTCTTCGGGCAAGTCACGAGAAGGTGAAAGCTGGAGCGTGCCTTCACAACGGGCAGGCTGGAGGGGCAAGAGAGGCAGGGGGAGACCAGGAAAGAAGATACTGAACTTTTTTGACCTCATGGTATGGATGAACGTTGGAATTATAATGGTTGGAAGCACGAGAGACTGTGGACATACATAATCACCAACACCACACTGTAATGACTAAGATAAAGAGGGAGTATGGGCAGGGCAAAATCCTCTGCAGTCTTTAAGTTCCCCTTGTTTAAATTTAATTCAAAATTTCCTGCGAAACGAAATCTGAGGTTTGCGTATTACAGTAAACAGAACGAATAAAATAATTAAAAACGTACACCAACTTGTTTTAAGTTATGACCACACATCAAAGCAGCTAAGTAATCACATAAAATAAAGTGAGATCAAGTGTTTTATTTGACAGAACCACCAATGCAGAGCTCATTGCGAGAACTACACAGATTTCAGCGAATTAAGAGGTGAGAAAAAAACTGTCGCTGGAGAGGACACACACTGAGAAAACATGCGGACTATATAAGTGGACACTCTCTCGTCTGGAACCCACAAGGCGAACGAAATAGCGGGAAACCATAAAACACACGGAGAAGACAATTACAGAGATGTATAATACTGGGAGGAAATGGAGGAAGCTGAAGGAAGCAAAAGACAGGACGGCTTGTGAGCGTCTATGCCCCAACGAGGGGATAAAGAGAAGAAGAAGAAGAAGAAGAAGAAGAAGAAGAAGAAGAAGAAGAAGAAGAAGAATACATGTATTATATTTACACTTTATTACCGCGTAAAAGGCAGAAAGATAGGACAATGACTAAACAATCAGAGAGTACAATGGACGCTCATGAACTGCGATTTTATAAGCGAATAAGAAGAACATCAAGGCAGCAGACGTAAACAAACAAGTACTGCACATACTGAAATCAAAAGAAACGTTGCTGAAAGAGATCAAAGTAAGTTAATTAAGGTATTTCCGCTGTATCAAGAGACACATTGTATTTTCCCAGTGGCAACATACAGTTTGCGTTGTGGACTATTTCGCAATGGACCATTTCCCAATGGACCATTTCGCAATCACAAGTGAAGAAAATAGGCTTTTTTTCGCACGCTCGCTTTGACCTAAAGCGTAGTCCAGAGACGTTACTTCTAGTAGAGCAGGACTGAATTTTGCGCGTGGATTAGCTTTCCTTATTACCAGTGTCCCACCATCAGGCGAACCTACTCCGACTTCAGAGGTACTTGTAATTCACGTCCTCATGTCAAGGACGAGTAGTCAACAATTTAGTCGACTGTCCGGTGTAGGGGTTGAGCCCCTTACTTCGGCATCAGCACACAGGATGTTTAAGAACTCGCGCTCTTACCCATTCTCCCGTGCTGACCTGTAGGGTGTTTTAATTTAAATGTTACAGGAATTATGTTTAGGGCATGGTGGATAGGGTAATGATGATGTCCATTTATTTAGGTATATATCCGCAGTTGTAAAGACCATCCAACATTTCAGTTAATACGAGGGTAAGTTAATAAGTAAGTCACAAATGGCTGTAGAAAAATAACTAACTATGATAACAACTTGAAACAGTTTATTTTTATAATACATTGTCCCTTTATTTCTCAACATAATTTCCACCAACATTGATGCACTTATCCCATCGTTTTATCAGTCCTCCCAAACCGGCTGCATAGAACTGCGTGCTCTGTTTTCTAAACCACGTTTTCACTTCACATTCAACTTCGGCGTCACTCGCGAAATGTCTCCCGCCAAGGTGGGTTTCAGTGGACTTAGCCCCTAGCGATTTCCCGTAAAGCGGTGCATAGCTGGGTAGAAAAGTTACGAGGGCGAGTCAATAAGTAAGTCACACAGTTCTGTGGGATGGCGGGTAAATTAAAACAAAGAACGCAGTTCTATGCAGCCGGTGTGGGGGGACTGATAAAACGATGGCACAATTGCATCAATGTTGGTGGAAATTATGTTGAGAAATAAAGGGACAATGTATGTATAAAAGTAAACTGGTTTCAAGTTGTTATCATAGTTAGTTAGTTTGTTACAGCCATTTGTGACTTACTTATTAACTTACCCCCGTACTTATACTCCAAATTCTCTCAGTACTTATAATTAGTCTATAGTGATTTCATCTTTCCCAGCTGTTGTTTTCTTTTTTGTTTTGGATAGCGTCAGTGACTCCTTCTATTTGAATAGGCGGACCATCTACGTTTCTTTATGTTAATTCAGCTCTTTCTCCATTGCACAACTCTCTTATGTATTAATTCCCTCTCTTTACTACAGCATCTTCTTCCAGCAATATTTTTCCTTTTAATACAAATGCCACACAAAATGTGTACACGATTTATTGCTCGACGTACTTCGCTGTATCTCGTCAGGTGCATACTGCAGGATAATATGTTATATGAAGTGAATCTATCCTAAACACTTACAACACATAGCCACATACAGTGTTCGAACACGGAGCATTTATTATCCCCATGATAATTTTAAATTTAAAACGAACCATTTCTGCCTGCATTAAACTGCATGGAATTGTCTAATTGCTAACGCCTCACTGTATTTGAACAATTGTGTATTGTTTGTTGAATACAGTATAAGAAATGATTTTTGTTTGTTAGCTTTATGGCCATAATTTATGAGTTGAGAAATCGACGAAATAATAATGAATAATACATTTTTGTCTGTGGCTTTTGTGTTTAGATTCACTAATGGAATTCACTGTGTTGAATGTCTGTACTGTTTACGATTAGGTGGACCTGGAAGAACACAACTAACTAACGATATTCACATAAATCTGAGCATCGAAGAAAACTAGCTAAGACACAGCATCGTGTCTCGGAAACTGACGTACTGTGGTCATAGCACATGTCACCGTGGTGTGGAAAGGAAATCACGGTCATGGAAGACATGGTTCCTGGAAGAAGAGGCTTGCTTGCTTGCTTGCTTGCGCCCGCTGGCTGTGAACTCCAGAGTAAAGTCCTGTATGTCGGATGAAGACATCCTGTTGTCCAACATCAGTGTGATGTCATACCGGACCTGAGGTTTGCGTGAGTATCCGTTGTCCCATGTCTGGCTTATTGGTGTGCTGACTGGTGGTGCCTCGCCGTGCAGGCAGATACTCTCCGACTTCGGAAGAATCAGCGATCCTACTACGTTAGCCAGGACCCCGATGGGACCTTTTGCCCAGGACGCACGACTAGGACGTGTTAGTATGTCTTGGCCAGTATAAAACCTGGCCCTGGTCCCTTGGAAACATCGTTGCGTCCCGAAGAAGAGGACGAGGATGACTAGCCTGAAGATGGGCACTTGAAATTGAAGATAACTTTGGTATGAACATGTATGAGGCCGGAGAACATGCAGAGGGTGAGAGCGATGTTCAGCAATGAACCCACTACCAAATTATGTTGAGAGGGATGTTCAACAATGAACCCACTACCTGGTCATATTGAGAGGGATGTTCAACAATGAACCCACTACCAGATCATGTTGAGAGGGATGTGCAACAATGAACCCACTACCTGGTCATATTGAGAGGGATGTTCAACAATGAACCCACTACCAGGTCATGTTGAGGGGATGTTCAACAATGAACCCACTACCAGATTATGTTGAGAGGGATGTTCAACAATGAACCCACTACCTAGTCATGTTAAGAGGGATGTTCAACAATGAACCCACTAACTGGTAATGTTGAGAGGGATGTTCAACAATGAACCCACTAACTGGTCATATTGAGAGGGATGTTCAACAATGAACCCACTAACTGGTCATGTTGAGAGGGATGTTCAACAATGAACCCACTACCTAGTCATGTTAGAGGGATGTTCAACAATGAACCCACTACCTAGTCATGTTAAGAGGGATGTTCAACAATGAACCCACTACCTAGTCATGTTAAGAGGGATGTTCAACAATGAACCCACTAACTGGTCATGTTGAGAGGGATGTTCAACAATGAACCCACTAACTGGTCATATTGAGAGGGATGTTCAACAATGAACCCACTAACTGGTCATGTTGAGAGGGATGTTCAACAATGAACCCACTACCTAGTCATGTTAAGAGGGATGTTCAACAATGAACCCACTACCTAGTCATGTTAAGAGGGATGTTCAACAATGAACCCACTACCTAGTCATGTTAAGAGGGATGTTCAACAATGAACCCACTAACTGGTCATGTTGAGAGGGATGTTCAACAATGAACCCACTAACTGGTCATGTTGAGAGGGATGTTCAACAATGAACCCACTAACTGGTCATGTTGAGAGGGATGTTCAACAATGAACCCACTCCCTGGTCATGTTGAGAGGGATGTTCAACAATGAACCCACTACCTAGTCATGTTGAGAGGGATGTTCAACAATGAACCCACTACCAGGTCATGTTGAGAGGGATGTTCAACAATGAACCCACTACCTGGTCATATTGAGAGGGATGTTCAACAATGAACCCACTACCTAGTCATGTTGAGAGGGATGTTCAACAATGAACCCACTACCTAGTCATGTTAAGAGGGATGTTCAACAATGAACCCACTACCTGGTCATATTGAGAGATATGTTCAACAATGAACCCACTACCAGATTATGTTCAGAGGGATGTTCAACAATGAACCCACTACCAGATTATGTTGAGAGGGATGTTCAACAATGAACCCACTACCTGGTCATGTTGAGAGGGATGTTCAACAATGAACCCACTACCAGATTATGTTGAGAGGGATGTTTAACAATGAACCCACTACCTGGTCATGTTGAGAGGGATGTTCAACAATGAACCCACTACCAGGTCATGTTGAGAGGGATGTTCAACAATGAACCCACTACCTGGTCATGTTGAGAGGGATGTTCAACAATGAACCCACTACCTGGTCATGTTGAGAGGGATGTTCAACAATGAACCCACTACCAGGTCATGTTGAGAGGGATGTTCAACAATGAACCCACTACCTGGTCATGTTAAGAGGGATGTTCAACAATGAACCCACTAACTGGTCATGTTGAGAGGGATGTTCAACAATGAACCCACTACCTGGTCATATTGAGAGGGATGTTCAACTATGAACCCGCTACCAGGTCATATTGAGAGGGATGTTCAACAATGAACCCACTAACTGGTCATGTTGAGAGGGATATGCAACAATGAACCCCCTACAAGGTCATGTTGAGAGGGATGTTCAACAATGAACTCCCTACCAGGTCATGTTGAGAGAGATGTTTAACTTTGAACCCACTACCCGATCATGCTGACAGCGATGTGGTTACGCCAGCTGCCTTACGCTCCGAGTGTGTACCTTCGAGTTCGGGCTATACCACGAGTGCAATCTTCTCGGAGACTTCTGGGGTCGTCGCTGAAGCTACGGAGATCGTGCTTTGTGCGATGATTTCGACAAGCCGCGCTGCGGAAAGAGACCGAGCTATCTGGGCTATAACCCGATGCAATGAAGTCGGTTCTCCCGCTGTGTGCACACATTTATTATACCCATAGGAGACTCACGCTACGGAACTTGAGTTTTTGTTGTTTGTTTTATTTGCTTTACATGTGCAAACAATGTTAGAGAAAATGAGCACTGACCTTCAACTATGACACACAGTAACTTGAGGATGTTGTCGTGGTCAAACGATGACATGATTTCCACTTCCCGGTCAAAGTCTTCTCTAGCCTGTTAAGAATTGGATGTAAAATACAACGCATAACATAACAGCTCTACGGAAATATCATCACGTACGGGCAGTACAGCCGTTGCGGATAAATAAACTTCATCAGAAAGTTATAACTGAGTTCAAGGCCACTAAGCCGCAGAGGCCAGCTTGTATTACAATTAAAACCACTCATGGAAAATGCCGGCGTCTGTGGCGAAGAGGTAGCGAATGCGATGCCCAATCTAAAATACTGTTTTAAAAATCAGCTGCAGGCGATTTGGAATCAGACCACTATTGTATTGGTTTTTAACAATGCTATGGGCGTCGGTCGTCCAGAAAGCAATAGCAAAATACTTATTTATGTATCTTTCATTGCGTTTTCGCAGCTTTGCTACAACAAGTGACCAGATTTTACTTTCGTGACGTACTAAATGATTGCGATGTTCAATAAATAACTTGACATTTGGAAAAGGTAATAAATTATTTGTATTACATTCTTTACATTACATTCTTTACATGACTTTCTTTATGTTACATTCTTTATATTACATCCCTTACATTACATTCTTTAAATTACATTCTTTAAATTACATTCTTTATATTACATTCTTGAAAATACATTCTTTATATTACATTCCTTTTATTACATTGTTTAATTACATTCTTTATGTTAATTCTTTGTAATACATTTTTAATATTACATTCTTTACATTACATTATTTGCATTACATTTTTTACATTACTTTCTTTACAATACATTATTCCCAATAACAATCTTTACATTACATTCTTTACGTTACAGTCTGTACGTGACATTCATCAGATTACATTTTTTACATTACATTGTCTACAATACATTCTTCTCATTATATTCTTTACAATACATTTTTTACACTACATAAAAAAAAAAATAAAACAAATACAATAACATAACATTAATTTTTGGATAATAATATTTCTTCTAAACTGTCTCTAAATCTGCCCACTCATTCTCAACATCAAAAGGCAATAAATAGGAGAAAAATTCTGCAGTGAACAAATGCGTTTACAGATGGCATGTAATAATGTCCGTGTTTCTCACGCTAGCTTTGTCTTGTCTGTGTAATATGATGACTTTCTATACCCCCCCCCCCCCCCCCCCCCCCCCCCCCCCCCCCCCCCCCCCCCCCCCCCAAAAAAAAAAAGAACGTCGCTTCATAAACTAATTACAATCTGCCCGGCAGAGTCAGGTTTCATTCATTTTAAACGCTAATGTTTAGATATTTAATTGACATTTCCTCCCACAAAAGAATCTCTCTCTCTCTCTCTCTCTCTCTCTCTCTCTCTCTCTCTCTCTCTCTCTCTCTCTCTCTCTCCTTCTCCCTCTCTCACATACACACACACACATACACACACACTCTCTCTCTCCTCTCTCTCTCTCTCTCTCTCTCTCTCTCTCTCTCACACACACACACACATACACTCTGTCTCTGTCTTTGTCTCTGTCTCTGTCTCTGTCTCTCTCTCTCTCTCTCTCTCTCTCTCTTCTCTCTCTCTCTCTCTCTCTCTCTCTCTCCTTCATACGTTTTCCAGTTGTCATTCAGATCTCAAATTTGTTTTTTCCTCATAAAGTGGACATCAATTATTGACTGCCTGCGTCTAATTTCGCTCATGAATTTATTATTTTCATGTGTTTCTTGTTCAACTTTGTTCATCTCTTTTTTTTTTCCTTTCCGTCCATGGTATTTTTGGTTTTGGTTTATTTTTGCATTTATGTTAATAGAAACACAATTTCCATTGCCATTATATGTTTTTTAGTTTGTCCACAAATTGTCCATGATGCACATACATATAGCAATTCAAATTCTATGTAGCATTATATCAGTCTGTTTATAGTTGCAGATGACAAGTTTCTGATTAATGATTATGATGTCGATAAAGAAATCAAATGATACTTTTGTCCCGACAAAAAATAAAAAAACCTTTCATGTCTGGCTCAACAATCTTGTCTCCGACAATCCCCGAAATCAATTTGCATTGTTTATGTCTACAACATTCATTTGACAGTGTTTTTCTTTTCTTCGTAGGTGAATGTATAATGCACTATTGATCAACGAAAGATGAGTGATTGGTAGAGCCAAATGTAAGACGGGCCTGCGTGCCCAATTTGTGACCCTTTTAAAATAAAGATGAATTGAATTGAATTGAATTGAATTGTCTCTCTGTGTTTGCGTGAGTGTGAGTAGGTTTGTATTAATGCCATAAAACACAAAGAAACGCTATTTTCACATCTCCACTGGTAGAAGAAAATACTTCTAACCTTTCTATTTTTTCCTTCTCTTGCACTCTCTCTCTCTCTCTCTCTCTCTCTCTCTCTCTCTCTCTCTCTCCCTCCCTCCTCTCTCTCTCTAATTCTCGCGCGTTCTCTTTCTCTATCTCATTTTCTCTTTCTTTCCTTCAGTCTTTTGTCTCTCTTTCTCTCTTCTCTGTCCATGTCTCTCTTCTCTGCCTGTCTGCCTGCCTGCCTGTCTCTCTCTCTTGTCCTTTCCCCCTCTTTATCTCTCTTCTCTATCTCTTTATGTTTCTCTCTTTGTTTCTTATAGCTCACTCTGTCTTTTTGTCTTACTATCTATCTTTGTATCTCTCTCTCTCTCTCCCCTCTCTCTCCTCTCTCTCTCTCTCTCTCTCTCTCTCTCTCTCTCTCTCTCTCTCTCTCTCTCCATAAAACATCACGTCAAACCACCTTAGATCACCCAGGAAATACTTGAAATTATGAGAGGCAGAGATAAAGCACATAAAATGCTGGATCTCAGCACATACCGTACTCTTAGAAACAAAGTTCAATATACCATACGAAGGGAAAAGAAAAATTACTTTAAGAACTTAGTAATGGATACAACAAATAGTAAGGATATATGGAAGGCAATTAACACTTTGACAAACAAGTATAACTTCTCAAATTCTTTACCATCAAATCATATTACATGCGACCAATTCAGTAATTTTTTTTTCAAACTGACATAGACCAATTGAAGGTTTCAATACCAAATTCTCCTTGCAACTTATCTTTACTGTCATTGTTTTGCGAAAGAGATGCTCCCAGGATATTCTTTCCGACATACCGCTAATGACAACTATTGAAGTATTCACTTACCTCATTAATCTAAAAATAAAAACATAAACTCATCTGGGTTAGATGGAATCAGCAACCGGATGCTCCGTTGTGCTGCGCTAGTGATCTGTATATCACTAATCTATGTATATAATCAGTGCCTCACCAAAGGCCACTTTCCATCAGCTCTCAAATCGCTAAGGTGTACACTATTCTTAAATCTGGTTCATTGGACAATAGTCTCCCGAACAATTACAGACCCATTCCTTACTAGCATCACTATCTAAACCACTAGAAACTTATTGTTGACAGTCAATCGGGATTTCGACCAAAATATTCTTGCCTTACGCCCTAACACATGATAGAAAATTGGTACCCGAATATAAACAAAAAGTCTATGTGGTGATTTGTTTATCATTTCAGGAAAACATTTGATATGATAGACCATGTCATGTTATTAAAAAACTAGAGACAATTAAAAATTGGGGCCTTTAAAAGAAAAAAAAGGTAATCCC
>JACEFZ010014134.1:272500-328943 GCA_014155875.1 Cepaea nemoralis | reverse complement strand
TCAAAAAGTAACCCACTCTGGGTCTCGAATTCCACTCTCTATCCCTGGAACCCACAGTGCGGAGTTATCTTCCAAACTCCGTCACAATTCTTCACATTTTCAGACCACGACCTTCTCCTGGTCTGGTCTACACTCAACTCCCTCTCAGCTCGGAGTCCAAACATCAACTGCCGTCAATCTTTGTCCCTGTCTTTTTAAACAATTCTATGCCCCACATTGCCTCACACACACCACACAACCTCACTGCTCCATCTGTCTGCCTCACCAGCTGACCTCTTCTCAGCTCCCCCCTTCAATTACTGTCGTCTCATTTACGCCCTCTGGGGGACCCACCATCCGCCCCATTTTATCTCGTGAACTGTTTATCTTGTACGGCCACTCACCTTAATGCCACTGAACACAGGCATGTGACACGTAGGTGTTTGGTTTGTATGATGTGATGTGTTGCGGGTGTATAAATCCGGTCTAATCTAGATGATCTGTTGTGTGTTTTGTTTGTGTATGTCGTTTCTCTATTGTCGGGGTGTGTATGCCTGAATGCGTCTGTGAGGTTGTGTGTGTCGATGATATTTCGTAGTGTGTCAAGTTGATGTAAGCTGTCCCTGCCGGCTCTCCTCAGCTGTTTTTTCACCTCCCCACCCACCAAGTCTAAATCTTCGAGAACACAATTGTAATCACCGGCAAGAACAATATTTTGTCCTCTGTATGTCTGTGTTAGTAAGTCGTCTAAATGTTCATAAAAAAAGAGGTTGATAATTGTAGTTAGGTGGTGCGTGTATGTTGACTATGACAAAGGAGTGTGTGTCGTTTTTAACTTGAACTGCGGAAATTCTACCATGTGGGTCTGTGTGTGTTCTAAAAATAGTCCACGTGTCGGAAGTTTGAAGAATGGCTGTCCCTGACCCTACGTTATGTTTGGCCAAACTGAAACACGAATTTCTTAATCCTAGACGTGTTACAAGTTCTGCTGCTTGAAAGTCTGTTTTAATGTTTGTTTCTTGTAGTAAAATAAAATCGGGTTTGTGTTTGTGTATGAGTGTGACTATATGTTGTAATTTCATTGTCATTCCACGAATATTCAAACTAATTAAACATAAGTTGTCTGCCATTTTTAAAATAAATTAAAACAACATGGTGGTTAAAACAAGTGATTACCTTTATCTTTCCTGTAGTAATTTAATTCTGGGTTGTGTCTTCGGGTTTGATGGTATGTTTGTAGTTTTCGTTGTCCTCGTGTTCTTCGTCGGTGTCTTCGTCAGTGCTTATAAAAAGTGGTCCTTCGTTATCGCTGTTTTTTAATGCTATAGTTTACTTATTGTGAGTACTTACATTACAAATCACTTACATTATATCAAAGTTGAATACTAAAGTTGTATATATTATTCTAGATAATCCAGAAAAACAGATTATAAAAAAAAAATTTTGTGAGACACAATAGCTAGATAAATTAATTATTTGTGTTTATACTATGTTTATTTTTCTTTATCATATATAACTTAAAGTAATAAGTAATTGCAGCAAATGTTAATGTGCAAATGGGATTAACCATATAAAAACATATAATTGCCAGAACTGTAAATGTTAGAACGATTTTTAGATTAAGAATTTTCCTTAATATATGAACTCGTTATGTCCCCTGTCTTAATTAAATTTAGATTGCTCTTTTTGGTTATGTGGCCTTTCCCGAAGTTATTTGAAGAGAATTGCTAATAAATTTGTTGACCACTCAACAATTATGCTTTCTTGTTGTTATGATGACCTAGGCATGCTATACATTTATTTATTTTTTTAAAGGAAAAATTAAGAAAATAAGTAAGAGAAGCACCGATTTATGATTTCTTATCATGTGCATAATATTTTGTTCTGATTATGACATTTAACGTTAATAGGAGCACTCAGATCGGTATAAATTAGTAATATATATATATATATGTAATTATTTAAAAACATAAATAATACACACTGTTAGAGACATATTTTAAAAAATCATGTTTGGCTTGTGTACAATGATATAATTTAATGAAAGAAATGGCAGTAAAATCTGCAGTGCTAAATGTCTTTAAAAAAAAAAAAACATCAAATGCACAGAAAATCATGTTTCATAACTCCATAGAGTGAATCCGTACAACTATCTCTCGTCAGTTCATGAGTGTATCGGTACAACTATCTTTTGTCAACTCATACAATGAATCGACACAAATATCTCAGAACTGCCATAATATCTGCTGGGAGGTGCATTAAAGACATTAAATCCAGCATCGCTGTGGCAAAGATGCCTGATGGAAAACATACTGACCAATAAAAATGTGTCAATGGCAACGAGAAAAAGCGTATTGAAATGCTACATATATCGTACACCATTATATGGATACGAATCGTGTACAGTAAGCAGAGAAGCTGGCAAACATCTGATGGCAGTGGAGACGCAGTGGCAGTGGAGGCGCAGTTTCCAAAGAAGATGCACAGCATGTCATGGACAGACATAAAAACCAATGAGCAAGTCCTACATGGAACAAATGAAAACAGTAAACTGATTAAAGAAATTAAAAGTTGGCAGTCAAGATTATCTGGGCACGTAATTAATGGAAATAACTAATAAAATAAGCAACCAGTAGGAAAGATTGAGAGAAAGGAACAAGGGGAAGGCAGAGAGATAAATATACCGATGGATTGATCACATGCCATAATCGAGACAAGAACACATACCTGATTCACGACTGGTAATAAGTGTGAGGTGGCTGAAACATGACCACCCATGCTTATCGGCATGGCACATGATGACGACTAACAAATCAACAAACATGGAAAGTGGTAAGGCTTAGATTCATAGCTTCGTTATGGAGACTCCCATTTCATTGCTTATCTGGTCTGGGTGCTGTTTATCAAAGCAGTGATCAGGGATCATTACCTGTCATTGGCTGCATTCTCTTCGTTTTTGTTTTAGCGCTGCTAAGATTTGATAATAAATAAAAACATATGCTGAAGCAGATACGATTCGTATGCTCAAACTATTGTTGTGTAAACAAAATGTCTTGATATTCCGCTGAAAATTGCCAATATGGTAGACACTTTAAAACAGTGGTTCTCGATATTTTTTGGCCCCTGGACCCCTTCACCATATGTTCAGAACGTCATTCCCTCCTTTCATATTTCCTCCCTATAATTCCCCCCTCCCCATACACGGTGTACGTAAAAATTGAAGCTAAATTTAATAACACATACTAGAACAAGTCTAGACATCTGCATAAAACGTGATTTGGAGTCTACTTACGGAATTTACAGGAATTTTCAGAAGGGCGAGAAGTACAGAATCTTCAAGTATGGAGTGAAAAACAATATCAAGTAATTGGTTCTTATATTAACGCGATCTTGAAATAATCTTAATTCCCCCCAACCCACCAACTGAAACCCTAAAATCCCCCCACCACCCCCCCGCCCCCAAACAAAAAAAATCCCCTGCAGGGGAATTCCCCACCGGTTGAGAACCACTGATTTAATATACTTTTGGAATATGTGTATTGTATGTATTTGAAGGATTTGTCGATTTGTTTGTTGTATGACTTCCGCGACTTGAATATATGCAGCTAAGTGTGCCAGACACTGTGCAATCTACTGTTTGTGTCTTAGATATTTTTAAAAAAAAAACATATACCAGCAATATACGTGACGACTGAAAACTGTCGTAAGGTCCACAATATTTTCTGATGGGAAGGGGCTGGGTGGACATGATGAAAGACGATGGTCAGTAAAGGAGTTTATACTTGATCATCATCACCTTCCACCGTTACATCAAGCTTCGTGGGAAGAAATAGTTGACGTTCCAGCGCCCGATGTGTGGCACCGGATAGTGTCATTCCTTGTTATTGTACAATCTCTATGATGTCGTCAATCCATGTTTGTCTCCATGCGTGTCCTCTTGCTCGCGTGTCAGATATACTTTGGTGTAGCGCTAGTGCGGGCAACTGGTGGTATTGCATTCTAACGAGATGGCCGAACCATTTAATCTTCTGCATTTCAATATATGTGGCTTAATGTGTTGATCCCACATTCTGTCTGATAACACCGTGTCTTTCTCGGTATCGGAAAGTTAAGTTCGCAACTCTTCTCTAGCCCCTCATCTCGTAGATATTGACTTTGCGTGTGATTTGGATGATGTCCAAGTCTGACATTGACAGCATCGGTTTGGTGTGAATATGCTATCCATCACCTGACGTTTTGATGGTTGGGTGATAGTGATATATAAGCTCACTTGCTTTTTGACATCTGACTCATATTTCTCAAAATCAGATGTCAACGGTTAACTGGTTTTTCCTCACGAATAATGTGTCTACAACTGTTAATTCTCTAGTGAATGTTTGTTTCCATTGACGACAAACTTTAATTTTAATGGCGGACATTTAGTCCTTGTATTTTTGCAGTAGCCTTATGCATGTATGCGTGAGCCTGCTTTTGGTTTGTCGGAACTGCTGTCTGTTCTACTTTTCACAGTGAGGAGCATTTTGTGTGATGTTCACTGAGACAGGAACAACGGAGCAGTATGGGATGACCCTTTATCGTGAAGTTGGTACCACGGCAAACGTCTATTTTATGTTTTAAAATGTGGACAACGAATAAACAACCCAAGGATAAAACTGAAGATGTCAAAACTTGGAAAAATTGTAGAATAGAACAAATTTGATTGCAAGAGAAGAGGAGAACCAGAACTCTAGTAAAACTGTGATTGAAGGAGACAGTACTGAAAGATAGCAACGTCAAATAATTAAAGTACACTATGTTTACATGGAAGCACCAATTCTTTTTAAAGGTCTTCATTGGATAAAACGAGGAGGTGAATTTGCTGTAGGAAGACATCGTCACAGTGTGTGGACAATATCAACACATGGATTACAAGAATCGTGTATGAATGCACGATGAAGAAGCTGGATATGTTTTGTAAACTCGCTATATTCAGAGCCCTTTACCGATATGGCACTTTATGAAGATACTAATATTTGAATTAAGATTTGCTCATATTCTTTGAGAATGTCATGTGAATAAGACAGCTGGAGCATGCCGTCACAACAGGAAAGTTGTAGGGAATTAGAAGCAGGGGGAGAACTGAGAGAAGATACTGGGCGGTTTGACATTTTTATATGCAGGAATATCAGTGTCAGAAATGGTTGGCAGCACATCAGACAGAAGGTTCTGGTCAGGCATGGTCACCAACGCCAGACGGCATGGACTATAAGTAGAAGATAATAATCGCATCTTTTGGTCGATACAGAAAATGTGTTAAGTCTTGGCTAAGAACCTCAAACCAAATAAACAATTCATTTGTTAGGCTTCTCCCATCCCCTCTATGTTATGAATGAATCGACGAAAACGAGCAGAATGCGAAAGCTTTATTAGAATACAATCACAGACGGCAGCTATAACCCTCGTCAGCACGCAAACAACAAACATGCTCTATATGACAGCAATCTACACGGACATATATATATATACATACAGGTTACTATCTGTCGTGAAGAGCTGCCTTGTTATGGACTCGATACGTGTGCATCACGCGCCCTGAATGGTGGTAGAAGAGATAGTTAGTTAGTTAGATAGATAGTTAGTTAGTTAGTTAGTTAGTTAGTTAGTTAGTTAGTCGACATATCATCCTCATTGCACATCGAACCATTCAGTCCATAAGGGCTCGGATCCCCTCCTCATCAAATCCCGCAGCGTGTATCGGCTAACGACACCAGTTATGTGTTGGTTTATCAGTCTGTTTTGGCTTCCTTCTTAGTGTTCTTTTTTGGCCACCCCTCTTTTAATTTGCTGTTCTCGCAGTTTGGCCATGGTTGTAGATTCACAGTCATCACTTGGTTCTCGCAAAAGTCTTACTTCTCGTAGAGCATTCAGAATGTCAGCCTGGTCCATGGCGCGTCCGCCCTCCACAGTAGCCTTACCTGCGAGCTTGTCAGCCCGCTCATTACCTTGTACTCCCGCATGCCCTGGCACGAAGATGAAAGTAATCTTTGCCAACCGAGACCGCTCCAGAGACAGCAACCATTCTCTTCGGATCCCCCCCCCCCCCATCTCTATCCTCTTGAGCATGCTCATTGAGTCGCTAAGGAAACATGCCCTAGTGAATGTCTGTGTCTCGAGCCATGTTATTGCTTTACTTATTGCCATGACTTCCATAGTCAGGCTACTTGTGGTCTCAACAAAAGCATCAGAGTCCTCCTTCACAATTCTCCCTCCGGCCTGAGCCGTAAAGGCCCATGAGCTTCTCACATGTCGGACGACCGACCCATCTGTGTAAATGACAGCATCACCGTCTAGCGAATTCTCGAAAATCAACGCTTGTACTTCCGCCTCCACAGCAGCCGGGTTTTCTTGTCTGCATTTTCTGTCTAGTTGGATGCAAACTGAAAAGGATGTGCTGACATCTGTTGGCACTTATACCCACTCCTCGCCAGGTTCTAAGTCCTCAAGTGAGCACACTTGTTGAAGAATGTCTTCGGCTTGACCCATCCACGACCGTCCTCTTTCTAACCTGCTGCCCTTCACCTTCATAATTTTACTATGCAGTGGATGTTGTGTGTTTGCGTTAACTCTGAGGTAGGCGCGTGCTCTGTATTCTGTCTTCAATGGTTACAAAATCAATAAGTTAGGGCATCGCCCTGCATGCTGTATCTCTTGTACATCCAAGAATAATGCGCATAGCTTCATATTGTATCCTTTCCATCCTTTCTATCTGCTTACGGCTGAGAGTCAGGATTGCCATCGCATACTCAAAAACAAACATGACCAGCCCCTCGTATAGAAGACATAGATGGCGCTGCTCACAGTTTGCTGCCGCCAACCACCCGCACCGCAGCCAACCCCCGCTTGGCTTTTGTTATCACCTGGTCTATGTGCTCATTATAAGCAAGGCTTCGATCAAACCGTATCCCCAGGTAATTCATTGCCTGCGTTCTTTCCACCGTCTCTGAACACAGATTTACAGTTGGTGTTGGAGTGTTGACAATATGAATATTCAACGAGAACCTAAGTCACTGTTGCCTTTGTTGGGTTGACCATTGCCCCAGCCTCAACACACCAAGTACTTATGCGATTGAGCATAAGTGATGCATAAGCGGTGGTAGAAGAGAACATGCGGACACGCGGGCTGGACAGGAACAAGGTATTCGAAGGTAGTATTGGAAGCTGTAGGGGTGGAGAGGGTCAATCACAAAACGCCACATATAGGCATAGAAAATGACAGCAGGGAAAGGGAATGGCGTCCAGGTGAGCAACAGTGATACCTGTAAATGACATGGGCAACAATTGATGGAGTATGCATTATGAAGCGTTTTAATGGTTAATCTCACTTCTTCTTATAGCCCATGCTGTGTGTCGAAGGTAATCATGTCTGTGCATAAACTTCGGTCTCGTTGGCTGCCACTCATTTCTGATGTTGATGTTTCTCCATGTGAAGATGTCAGACTGCTCGGCATCTTCTCTCTTGGTCTCTCGCTGCCTCTCCTCCACTCCAACTTTCATACTGTGTTGACACACTGCAGCGTTACCTTACTCATGACACACCAACAAAATTATTGTGAAATAAAACGCTACTGGCCAGTAAGGCGTCTAGAAGCTGGACATCAGGATGTCAGCGCACGCCAAAAGAAGGACACTCGGGAAGTTCCGCCACCGTATAGTGTGAGGAACGTAATGAAAGCGAAGCACTCGCCGCGGAAAAAGGGCGGGGGTGCTGCTTCTGACGACCGGAGACTTCATGTGCTGCTTTCTCCGCCGTTGATTTTCTATAAGTCAACATGGAGTATCATAATATGAATCTTATATATATATTTCTTTTACAAAGCGTGTTTATTTTACATTTGCGAATACAGTATATACAATATATGCGAATTCATATACACGTGATAATATTGCATTCAAGGCATGGTGTAATTACCTACATATTACTTGTTGATTATGATGGTGATGTGGCTTGCTCTCATGCACACTAAAATCTTCCAATAGAAATTATTTCGAACTCCAAGTATTCTCAATCACACTTAGTTTTATTTAAACAAGTTTAACGGTATCATTGAATCGTACATGGGAGTCTCCGTGGCGAAGTGTTCAAGCCGTTTGACTCGGGCTCCGAAGGTTGTGGGTTCGATTTCAGGCCGCGTCCTTCGGTTCACGAGTGAAAATTTTCGGAGACTCCTGTGGGTCGTCGCTAGAGCTACGGAGTTCGTGCTTTGTGCGACGCTTTCAGCGCTGCGGAAAGAGACCGAGTCATATGGATTAAAACCCGGTGCAATGAAGTCGATCCTGTCGACTTTTAAGCGACTTTTAATCTTTAAGCGACTGAATCGTACATACTCCAAATATTCTTATTTACTTTTGCTTTCTGAAAATGGTACATCTTGTATTTACCGACGCAATTTGTCATACATGTATATTTCGCAACAAGCATACCATTTTACAAAGTAAATTGCAAAACAAGTATATATGGCGCTTGTTTGACCACGCACGCGAGAGAGAGAGAGAGAGAGAGAGAGAGAGAGAGAGAGAGAGAGAGAGAGAAAGAGAGGGAAGAGATAGAGGGAGAGAGAGAGTGAGAGAGAGAAAGAAAGAAAGAGAGGGAAGAGAGAGAGAGAGAGAGAGAGAGAGAGAGAGAGAGAGAGAGAGAGAGAGAGAGAGAGAGAGAAAGAGAGAAAACAAAGACTGAAGTACTGAAGTTAGCTACATTGGATGTTTGTTGGCCTTTCAACAGCCTGCCAAAAATATAAATTTGGCAATATCAGCTTAATGCACTATAATAATTTAAAAAAAATTAATATACCACTATAACAAAGAAAGGAAAGTAGATTATAAAAATGTATTGTGCAAAGAAAAAGCTAAATAATATAATTATTTTTGTATATACAATATGCATATTTACATTTTCAATATACATCTTAAGGTATTTGTAAATAACAGCAAAGGATGATAATCAAATGAAATTAACTAAAAATTAAGAAAGTAATTCACAGAACTGTAAATATTATAATTAATTTTAATTTGAATAATGTCCCTTAACATTATAAATTATGTCCCATTTAATGTCTGTTCCGTTTGTTGATGTGGTCTCCCCTGAAGTTGTTATACATTCGGTGACCACTTAACAATTATGCTAGCATGCTGTTATGATAATCTGGATATGCCCTTAAAAAAAAATAAGGAAATAAACAATGGGTATGCCATTATAATATTGTTTCTCATTTTAATAATATTTTGTTATTAGTTAATTAGCGTTATTAGATGCAGTCAGATGGGTAGAAAATATTAAGAAAAAGAAACACGGTAACTAATAAACACTACTAGAGACATGTTTCATAAATAATCATGTTTAGCGTTTTTATAAGTATAAGCCAGTGAAGGTAACGGCAGTAAAATCTATAATGCTAAATTTCTTACAAATAAATGCCTAGAAAGATTATGTTTCGTCAATTCATAGAGTGAATCAGCACAAGTATCTCTCGTCAATTCATAGAGTGAAAACTTGTTAAAAATAATTTATTATATTCGAAAGACAAAGTCCGGTTTCGAAAAAGACAAGCCTCGGGCGCGAGGCTTGCGGCGTAACCACTTCGATACGGAAACCCCCATGTCTTGACTTATCATGGCATGACTTATCATGTGCGGGTGCTGTTTTCTTTGTTTATCAAAGCAATGGTCGTTGATCAATTCATATCACTCGGTGCTTTCTCTTCTGTTTTATTTTAGTACTGCTCAGATGTGATAATAATGAAAAACATACACTGAAGCAGTTGCGATTCGTACTGCAAAACCATCGTAGCATAGGGTTGGTGGGAATGGGCTACATATTATCGGTCGTTTTTCAATGCGCTCCGTACGTCTGCCACCAGCCTCTTTAACCGTATGTCTACGAGCCGCGGCCTGATCACTACGTATTTTAGATCTGTACTTCTCATCCTTTCTCTTGTGGCCGAACTCCATCAATACACGCTTGTTCTTGAGGCCATTACCTTTGAACGCCATGTAGACGCTCGTGGTACATATATATGTCAATTGGGAACCCTTTGAGGCCATCAAGACAATTAATTAATAAATACGCACGTAATGTTTTGGCGCTAGTAGAAGTAAGCGTAAAACTTAGAGACTAGAGGACGCACTAGACAACATAAAAAAAAAAAACAATTGAAAGCTATAGTTACTGACCGGGAATCTCCCCGTCACCTCCAAATGACGACATCTCCTCGCTGCAGGAAGAAGTAAGTAGTGTGCTTCGAAGCATGACCAACTAGACACCTGAAAATAGGTGTCTTCATTAGCCAGGTATATCATCCACATGAACCCACAACTATTGAGTATGGACAGAATTCTTATCCAACCATTGGCATAGAACCATAGGTCTCAGAAATGTATATTAAACTATCATAGGTCAAATAACAAACACAATAACACATCAGACCGTAATGCTGAGCCAGTATAGTAACAAACATGTAAAGAAGAGAAATAATTGGTAGGTTGCAATGTTGTTCACGTATTACATAAATATCAGTTGGGGAACCCTTTGACACCATCAAGACAATTAATCAATAAATACAGACGTTTTGTTTTGGAGCTCATGGAATTAGGTGTAAGAATTAGAGTCTAACAATATAAAATGACACAAAGTAGTGCAAGCTTTACATAACAGATTTACGACACAAACATGACGTTGCGGCGATTAGTCTTCATCAGCAAACAAACACATTCACAAACACAACATATAGTCAAGAAGATCTCCTGTAACTACATCAAAAGGTGACGACAGGACGAGAAGAACAAAAGGATGAAAAAATGAAAGCAATGAAAAGAAAATGAGAATTTAAAAAGAAATGTTCATACTTACCTCACAGTTCCGATCTATGAGAATTAGAGTCTAGAGAAGCAGTGAGGCGCTGTTGTCATTTGGAGGTGACAGATTCGAATCCCGGTCGGTAACAATAGCTTTCAATTTGTATATTGTCTAGTGTGTCCTCTAGTCTCTAATTCTTACCCCTGCTTCTATGAGCGACAAAACATTAACGATGGTGTTTGCTGTTTTGGTTATAATTGATATGATTCTTTGACTTTCCCATTTTATATCTATCATTTGTGATGCACTAAGGCCAACCTGCCAGTGTTTGAGATTTGGTGATTCGGGTTTGAGTTTGCATGGCCGTCTCTGCACGCTGGCCAGATCAAGTACAAATAAATCCACACTTTGATCTTAGACAAACGCTGAGAAAACGACGTAGACTGAAAAGGTAACCATTTTATTATTATTTTTATCATCATCATCATCATCATCATCATCATCATCATCATCATCATCAACATCATCATCATCATCATCATCCACTTCTGCCGTCAAGCGTCGTGGGGAGGAATAATTTGCATTCCAGCGCTTGGTGGGCGGCACTGGATAGTGTCACTCCGTGTGGTTGTACAATGTCTTTGTTGTCGTCAATCAAATTTCTTCTTGGACGTCCTGTTGGTCTCGTCGCAGATGATCTTTGATGTAAGGCCAGTGATGGTAGTTGTTGGTGTTGCATTCTAACAACATGGCCAAACCACTTGATCTTCTGTCTTTCAATAAATGTGGCACAATGTGTTGATCCCACTGTCTGTCTGATAACAGCATTTCTTACTAGGTCTCGGATTGTTAAGTTGGAAGCTCTCCTCACGCATCTCGCCTCGCAGGTGTTGATTTTGCGAAAGTGTGATTTGGATAAAGTCCAGGTTTGAGGTTCGTAGCATAGGGTTGGTGTGAATATGCTGTTTATTATCTGTCGTTTCACGGACATAGTTTTATTTAAATGTTTCAGTAAGGGTAATAGTTGATATGTAAGTGCACTAGCTTTTTGACATCTGATTTCGATTTCTCTGTCCAATCTGCCATCGTCTGTGATCATACTTCCAAGATATTTGAATTCTTTAACTTGTTTCAGAGTTGTGCTATTTATCTGTATACTTAGTGGGACCGGCGATCTGCTAACTTACTTTACTTCGGTTTTGACTGTGTGTGTACTCATATTGTACCTGCTGTAGGTTGAACTCAGATTATTAATATAATTTTGTAGTCTGCCCTCATCGCTGTAATGCAGGCACTGATCGTCTGCAAATAGAAGTTCATTTATTCCCTGGGGATCAGTTGTTTCATCTGGAGTAAAGAGTTCTACATTTTCTGCTTGCTTCTTTGGATATTATGTCCATGTAGACATTAAATAGTAGAGGAGAGAGCACACATCCCTGTCTTACTCCTGTATTCATTATTATTATTATTATTATTATTATTATTATTATTATTATAAGGATAGTTTACTATGTACAAAACAGTATCTTTTTACATTTGCGAATATAACATATACATGTATACACATGTGACAACATTATATTAATGACATGGCATAACTACCTACATATTACCTGTTGACGATCATGGTTGGGTAATCATTTGCTACCATGCGTACGAAGTTATTTAATAGAATCCCTTTCACACTCTGTGTATTCTCATTCACACGTAGTTTCTTTTAAACAAGTTCAAAAGTATTGCTGAATCACTTTTGTTTACCAATATCGTACTGCTGTATGTATCTACAAAATGTACCCACATTAAACCTCGCAGCAAGCATGGGAAGTTGTGACAAGTTTTAATGTTTTTTTTTAAAATAGGAAAACACTTTTATTATCTTTAACCCCAAATTTAACGAAAAAATGAACAAACTGCATTCATACATTAAGCACCCATGGCTAAACAAAGCCCAAGCACACATCTTGTAACCACACAGTCTGCATACATAAATGCATTCATACTATGCTATAACAGAAATAAACATCAAATGTGTATGACATGAACTGACAACTGATGAGAGGTACGATACCACACTCGTTCCTGTGACTCCAGTAGAACGACACTGTTGCCACGGATAACCACCATGTCTATATTCCTGTGACTCCAGTAGAACTACACTGTTACCACGGATAACCACCATGCCTATATTCCTGTGACTCCAGTAGAACTACACTGTTGCCACGGATAACCACCATGCCTATATTCCTGTGACTCCAGTAGAACTACACTGTTGCCACGGATAACCACCATGCCTATTTTCATGTGACTCCAGTAGAACTACACTGTTGCCACGGATAACCACCATGCCTATATTCCTGTGACTCCAGTAGAACTACACTGTTGCCACGGATAACCACCATGCCTATATTCCTGTGACTCAAGTAGAACTACACTGTTGCCACGGATAACCACCCTGCCTATATTCATGTGACTCCAGTAGAACTACACTGTTACCACGGATAACCACAATGCCTATATTCCTGTGACTCCAGTAGAACTACACTGTTGCCGCGGATAACCACCATGTCTATATTCCTGTGACTCCAGTAGAACTACACTAATACCACGGATAACCATCATGCCTATATTCCTGTGACTCCAGTAGAACTACACTGTTGCCACGGATAACCACCATGTCTATATTCCTGTGACTCCAGTAGAACTACACTAATACCACGGATAACCACCATGCCTATATTCCTGTGACTCCAGTAGAACTACACTGTTGCCACGGATAACCATCATGTCTATATTCCTGTGACTCCAGTAGAACTACACTGTTGCCACGGATAACCACCATGCCTATATTCCTGTGACTCCAGTAGAACTACACTGTTGCCACGGATAACCACCATGTCTATATTCCTGTGACTCCAGTAGAACTACACTAATATCACGGATAATCACCATGTCTATATTCATGTGACTCCAGTAGAACTACACTGTTGCCACGGATAACCACCATGCCTATATTCCTGTGACTCCAGTAGAACTACACTGTTGCCACGGATAACCACCATGAATATATTCCTGTGACTCCAGTAGAACTACACTGTTGCCACGGATAACCACCATGAATATATTCCTGTGACTCCAGTAGAACTACACTAATATCACGGATAACCACCATGTCTATATTTATGTGACTCCAGTAGAACTACACTGTTGCCACGGATAACCACCATGCCTATATTCCTGTGACTCCAGTAGAACTACACTAATACCACGGATAACCACAATGCCTATATTCCTGTGACTCCAGTAGAACTACACTGTTGCCACGGATAACCAACATGTCTATATTCCTGTGACTCCAGTAGAACTACACTAATATCACAGATAACCACTATGTCTATATTCATGTGACTCCAGTAGAACTACACAGATGCCACGGATAACCACCATGCCTATAATCATGTGACTCCAGTAGAACTACACTAATATCACGGATAACCACTATGCCTATATTCATGTGATTCCAGAAAAAAAATACACTGTTGCCACGGATAACCACCATGCCTATATTCCTGTGACTCCAGTAGAACTACACTGTTGCCACGGATAACCACCATAAATATATTCCTGTGGCTCCAGTAGAACTACACTGTTGCCACAGAAAACCACAATGTCTATATTCCTGTGACTCCAGTAGAACTACACTAATATCACGGATAACCACCATGCCTATATTCCTGTGACTCCAGTAGAACTACACTGTTGCCACGGATAACCACCATGCCTATATTCCTGTGACTCCAGTAGAACTACATTGTTGCCACGGATAACCACCATGAATATATTCCAGTGACTCCAGTAGAACTACACTGTTGCCACGGATAACCACCATGTCTATATTCCTGTGACTCCAGTAGAACTACACTAATATCACGGATAAACACCATGTCTATATTCATGTGACTCCAGTAGAACTACACTAATATCACTGATAACCACCATGCCTATATTCATGTGACTCCAGTAGAACTACACTAATATCACGGATAACCACCATGTCTATATTCCTGTGACTCCAGTAGAACTACACTAATATCACGGATAACCACCATGTCTATATTCCTGTGACTCCAGTAGAACTACACTGTTGCCACGGATAACCACCATGCCTATATTTATGTGACTCCAGTATAACTACACTAATACCACGGATAACCACCATGCCTATATTCCTGTGACTCCAGTAGAACTACACTGTTGCCACGGATAACCACCATGCCTATATTCCTGTGACTCCAGTAGAACTACACTGTTGCCACGGATAACCACCATGTCTATATTCCTGTGACTCCAGTAGAACTACACTGTTGCCAGGGATAACCACCATGAATATATTCCTGTGGCTCCAGTAGAACTACACTGTTGCCACGGATAACCACCATGTCTATATTCCTGTGACTCCAGTAGACCTACACTAATATCACGGATAACCACCATGTCTATATTCATGTGACTCCAGTAGAACTACACAGTTGCCACGGATAACCACCATGTCTATATTCATGTGACTCCAGTAGAACTACACTAATATCACGGATAACCACCATGCCTATATTCATGTGACTCCAGTAAAACTACACTGTTGCCACGGATAACCACCATGTCTATATTCATGTGACTCCAGTAGAACTACTCTAATATCACGGATAACAACCATGCCTATATTCCTGTGACTCCAGTAGAACTACACTAATAACACGGATAACCACCATGCCTATATTCATGTGACTCCAGTAGAACTACACTGTTGCCACGGATAACCACCATGAATATATTCCTTTGACTCCAGTAGAACTACACTAATATCACGGATAACCACCATGCCTATATTCCTGTGACTCCAGTTGAACTACACTAATATCACGGATAACCACAATGCCTATATTCCTGTGACTCCAGTAGAACTACACTGTTGCTACGGATAACCACCATGAAAATATTCCTGTGACTCCAGTAGAACTACACTAATATCACGGATAACCACCATGTCTATATTCAGGTGACTCCAGTAGAACTACACTGTTGCCACGGATAACCACCATGAATATATTCCTCTGACTCCAGTAGAACTACACTAATATCACGGATAACCACCATGCCTATATTCCTGTGACTCCAGTTGAACTACACTAATATCACGGATAACCACCCTGCCTATATTCATGTGACTCCAGTAGAACTACACTGTTACCACGGATAACCACAATGCCTATATTCCTGTGACTCCAGTAGAACTACACTGTTGCCGCGGATAACCACCATGTCTATATTCCTGTGACTCCAGTAGAACTACACTAATACCACGGATAACCATCATGCCTATATTCCTGTGACTCCAGTAGAACTACACTGTTGCCACGGATAACCACCATGTCTATATTCCTGTGACTCCAGTAGAACTACATTAATACCACGGATAACCACCATGCTTATATTCCTGTGACTCCAGTAGAACTACACTGTTGCCACGGATAACCATCATGTCTATATTCCTGTGACTCCAGTAGAACTACACTGTTGCCACGGATAACCACCATGCCTATATTCCTGTAACTCCAGTAGAACTACACTGTTGCCACGGATAACCACCATGTCTATATTCCTGTGACTCCAGTAGAACTACACTAATATCACGGATAATCACCATGTCTATATTCATGTGACTCCAGTAGAACTACACTGTTGCCACGGATAACCACCATGCCTATATTCCTGTGACTCCAGTAGAACTACACTGTTGCCACGGATAACCACCATGAATATATTCCTGTGACTCCAGTAGAACTACACTGTTGCCACGGATAACCACCATGAATATATTCCTGTGACTCCAGTAGAACTACACTAATATCACGGATAACCACCATGTCTATATTTATGTGACTCCAGTAGAACTACACTGTTGCCACGGATAACCACCATGCCTATATTCCTGTGACTCCAGTAGAACTACACTAATACCACGGATAACCACAATGCCTATATTCCTGTGATTCCAGAAAAAAAATACACTGTTGCCACGGATAACCACCATGCCTATATTCCTGTGACTCCAGTAGAACTACACTGTTGCCACGGATAACCACCATGAATATATTCCTGTGGCTCCAGTAGAACTACACTGTTGCCACAGAAAACCACCATGTCTATATTCCTGTGACTCCAGTAGAACTACACTAATATCACGGATAACCACCATGCCTATATTCCTGTGACTCCAGTAGAACTACACTGTTGCCACGGATAACCACCATGCCTATATTCCTGTGACTCCAGTAGAACTACATTGTTGCCACGGATAACCACCATGAATATATTCCAGTGACTCCAGTAGAACTACACTGTTGCCACGGATAACCACCATGTCTATATTCCTGTGACTCCAGTAGAACTACACTGTTGCCACGGATAACCACCATGAATATATTCCTGTGGCTCCAGTAGAACTACACTGTTGCCACAGAAAACCACCATGTCTATATTCCTGTGACTCCAGTAGAACTACACTAATATCACGGATAACCACCATGCCTATATTCCTGTGACTCCAGTAGAACTACACTGTTGCCACGGATAACCACCATGCCTATATTCCTGTGACTCCAGTAGAACTACATTGTTGCCACGGATAACCACCATGAATATATTCCAGTGACTCCAGTAGAACTACACTGTTGCCACGGATAACCACCATGTCTATATTCCTGTGACTCCAGTAGAACTACACTAATATCACGGATAAACACCATGTCTATATTCATGTGACTCCAGTAGAACTACACTAATATCACTGATAACCACCATGCCTATATTCATGTGACTCCAGTAGAACTACACTAATATCACGGATAACCACCATGTCTATATTCCTGTGACTCCAGTAGAACTACACTAATATCACGGATAACCACCATGTCTATATTCCTGTGACTCCAGTAGAACTACACTGTTGCCACGGATAACCACCATGCCTATATTTATGTGACTCCAGTATAACTACACTAATACCACGGATAACCACCATGCCTATATTCCTGTGACTCCAGTAGAACTACACTGTTGCCACGGATAACCACCATGCCTATATTCCTGTGACTCCAGTAGAACTACACTGTTGCCACGGATAACCACCATGTCTATATTCCTGTGACTCCAGTAGAACTACACTGTTGCCAGGGATAACCACCATGAATATATTCCTGTGGCTCCAGTAGAACTACACTGTTGCCACGGATAACCACCATGTCTATATTCCTGTGACTCCAGTAGACCTACACTAATATCACGGATAACCACCATGTCTATATTCATGTGACTCCAGTAGAACTACACAGTTGCCACGGATAACCACCATGTCTATATTCATGTGACTCCAGTAGAACTACACTAATATCACGGATAACCACCATGCCTATATTCATGTGACTCCAGTAAAACTACACTGTTGCCACGGATAACCACCATGTCTATATTCATGTGACTCCAGTAGAACTACTCTAATATCACGGATAACAACCATGCCTATATTCCTGTGACTCCAGTAGAACTACACTAATAACACGGATAACCACCATGCCTATATTCATGTGACTCCAGTAGAACTACACTGTTGCCACGGATAACCACCATGAATATATTCCTTTGACTCCAGTAGAACTACACTAATATCACGGATAACCACCATGCCTATATTCCTGTGACTCCAGTTAGAACTACACTAATATCACGGATAACCACAATGCCTATATTCCTGTGACTCCAGTAGAACTACACTGTTGCTACGGATAACCACCATTAAAATATTCCTGTGACTCCAGTAGAACTACACTAGTATCACGGATAACCACCATGCCTATATTCATGTGACTCCAGTAGAACTACACTGTTGCCACGGATAACCACCATGCCTATATTCCTGTGACTCCAGTAGAACTACACTAATATCCACGGATAACCACCATGCCTATATTCCTGTGACTCCAGTAGAACTACACTAATATCCACGGATAACCACAATGCCTATATTCCTGTGACTCCAGTAGAACTACACTGTTGCCACGGATAACCACCATGCCTATATTCCTGTGACTCCAGTAGAACTACACTGTTGCCACGGATAACCACCATGCCTATATTCCTGTGACTCCAGTAGAACTACACTGTTAGCCACGGATAACCACCATGCCTATATTCCTGTGACTCCAGTAGAACTACACTGTTGCCACGGATAACCACCATGCCTATATTCCTGTGACTCCAGTAGAACTACACTAATACCACGGATAACCACCATGCCTATATTCCTGTGACTCCAGTAGAACTACACTGTTGCCACGGATAACCACCATGTCTATATTCCTGTGACTCCAGTAGAACTACACTAATACCACGGATAACCACCATGCCTATATTCCTGTGACTCCAGTAGAACTACACTGATTGCCACGGATAACCACCATGTCCTATATTCCTGTGACTCCAGTAGAACTACACTGATTGCCACGGATAACCACCATGCCTATATTCCTGTGACTCCAGTAGAACTACACTGTTGCCACGGATAACCACCATGCCTATATTCCTGTGACTCCAGTAGAACTACACTAATACCACGGATAACCACCATGTCTATATTCCTGTGACTCCAGTAGAACTACACTGTTGCCACGGATAACCACCATGCCTATATTCCTGTGACTCCAGTAGAACTACACTAATACCACGGATAACCACAATGCCTATATTCCTGTGACTCCAGTAGAACTACACTGTTGCCACGGATAACCAACATGTCTATATTCCTGTGACTCCAGTAGAACTACACTAATATCACAGATAACCACTATGTCTATATTCATGTGACTCCAGTAGAACTACACAGATGCCACGGATAACCACCATGTCCTATAATCATGTGACTCCAGTAGAACTACACTAATATCACGGATAACCACTATGCCTATATTCATGTGATTCCAGAAAAAAAATACACTGTTGCCACGGATAACCACCATGCCTATATTCCTGTGACTCCAGTAGAACTACACTGTTGCCACGGATAACCACCATGACTATATTCCTGTGGCTCCAGTAGAACTACACTGTTGCCACAGATAACCACTATGTCTATATTCCTGTGACTCCAGTAGAACTACACTAATATCACGGATAACCACCATGCCTATATTCCTGTGACTCCAGTAGAACTACACTGTTGCCACGGATAACCACCATGCCTATATTCCTGTGACTCCAGTAGAACTACACTGTTGCCACGGATAACCACCATGAATATATTCCCTGTGACTTATACACATCTGTTGCCACGGATAACCACCATGTCTATATTCCTGTGACTCCAGTAGACCTACACTAATATCCACGGATAACCACCATGTCTATATTCATGTGACTCCAGTAGAACTACACTAGTTGCCACGGATAACCACCATGTCTATATTCATGTGACTCCAGTAGAACTACACTAATATCACGGATAACCACCATGCCTATATTCATGTGACTCCAGTAAAACTACACTGTTGCCACGGATAACCACCATGTCTATATTCATGTGACTCCAGTAGAACTACTCTAATATCACGGATAACAACCATGCCTATATTCCTGTGACTCCAGTAGAACTACACTAATACCACGGATAACCACCATGCCTATATTCATGTGACTCCAGTAGAACTACACTGTTGCCACGGATAACCACCATGAATATATTCCTTTGACTCCAGTAGAACTACACTAATATCACGGATAACCACCATGCCTATATTCCTGTGACTCCAGTTGAACTACACTAATATCACGGATAACCACAATGCCTATATTCCTGTGACTCCAGTAGAACTACACTGTTGCTACGGATAACCACCATTAAAATATTCCTGTGACTCCAGTAGAACTACACTAATATCACGGATAACCACCATGTCTATATTCAGGTGACTCCAGTAGAACTACACTGTTGCCACGGATAACCACCATGAATATATTCCTCTGACTCCAGTAGAACTACACTAATATCACGGATAACCACCATGCCTATATTCCTGTGACTCCAGTTGAACTACACTAATATCACGGATAACCACAATGCCTATATTCCTGTGACTCCAGTAGAACTACACTGTTGCCACGGATAACCACCATGCCTATATTCCTGTGACTCAAGTAGAACTACACTGTTGCCACGGATAACCACCCTGCCTATATTCATGTGACTCCAGTAGAACTACACTGTTACCACGGATAACCACCATGCCTATATTCCTGTGACTCCAGTAGAACTACACTGTTGCCACGGATAACCACCATGCCTATATTCCTGTGACTCCAGTAGAACTACACTAATACCACGGATAACCACCATGCCTATATTCCTGTGACTCCAGTAGAACTACACTGTTGCCACGGATAACCACCATGTCTATATTCCTGTGACTCCAGTAGAACTACACTTAATACCACGGATAACCACCATGCCTATATTCCTGTGACTCCAGTAGAACTACACTGTTGCCACGGATAACCACCATGTCTATATTCCTGTGACTCCAGTAGAACTACACTGTTGCCACGGATAACCACCACGCCTATATTCCTGTGACTCCAGTAGAACTACACTGTTGCCACGGATAACCACCATGTCTATATTCCTGTGACTCCAGTAGAACTACACTAATATCACGGATAATCACCATGTCTATATTCATGTGACTCCAGTAGAACTACACTGTTGCCACGGATAACCACCATGCCTATATTCCTGTGACTCCAGTAGAACTACACTGTTGCCACGGATAACCACCATGAATATATTCCTGTGACTCCAGTAGAACTACACTGTTGCCACGGATAACCACCATGAATATATTCCTGTGACTCCAGTAGAACTACACTAATATCACGGATAACCACCATGTCTATATTATGTGACTCCAGTAGAACTACACTGTTGCCACGGATAACCACCATGCCTATATTCCTGTGACTCCAGTAGAACTACACTAATACCACGGATAACCACAATGCCTATATTCCTGTGACTCCAGTAGAACTACACTGTTGCCACGGATAACCAACATGTCTATATTCCTGTGACTCCAGTAGAACTACACTAATATCACAGATAACCACTATGTCTATATTCATGTGACTCCAGTAGAACTACACAGATGCCACGGATAATCCACCATGCCTATAATCATGTGACTCCAGTAGAACTACACTAATATCACGGATAACCACTATGCCTATATTCATGTGATTCCAGAAAAAAAATACACTGTTGCCACGGATAACCACCATGCCTATATTCCTGTGACTCCAGTAGAACTACACTGTTGCCACGGATAACCACCATGAATATATTCCTGTGGCTCCAGTAGAACTACACTGTTGCCACAGAAAACCACTATGTCTATATTCCTGTGACTCCAGTAGAACTACACTAATATCACGGATAACCACCATGCCTATATTCCTGTGACTCCAGTAGAACTACACTGTTGCCACGGATAACCACCATGCCTATATTCCTGTGACTCCAGTAGAACTACATTGTTGCCACGGATAACCACCATGAATATATTCCAGTGACTCCAGTAGAACTACACTGTTGCCACGGATAACCACCATGTCTATATTCCTGTGACTCCAGTAGAACTACACTAATATCACGGATAACCACCATGTCTATATTCATGTGACTCCAGTAGAACTACACTAATACCACTGATAACCACCATGCCTATATTCCTGTGACTCCAGTAGAACTACACTAATACCACGGATAACCACCATGTCTATATTCCTGTGACTCCAGTAGAACTACACTAATACCACGGATAACCACCATGTCTATATTCCTGTGACTCCAGTAGAACTACACTGTTGCCACGGATAACCACCATGCCTATATTCTGTGACTCCAGTAGAACTACACTAATACCACGGATAACCACCATGTCTATATTCCTGTGACTCCAGTAGAACTACACTGTTGCCACGGATAACCACCATGCCTATATTCCTGTGACTCCAGTAGAACTACACTGTTGCCACGGATAACCACCATGTCTATATTCCTGTGACTCCAGTAGAACTACACTGTTGCCAGGGATAACCACCATGACTATATTCCTGTGACTCCAGTAGAACTACACTGTTGCCACGGATAACCACCATGTCTATATTCCTGTGACTCCAGTAGAACTACACTAATATCACGGATAACCACCATGTCTATATTCATGTGACTCCAGTAGAACTACACAGTTGCCACGGATAACCACCATGTCTATATTCATGTGACTCCAGTAGAACTACACTATATCCACGGATAACCACCATGCCTATATTCATGTGACTCCAGTAGAACTACACTGATACCACGGATAACCACCATGTCTATATTCATGTGACTCCAGTAGAACTACATCTAATATCACGGATAACAACCATGTCTATATTCCTGTGACTCCAGTAGAACTACACTAATAACACGGATAACCACCATGCCTATATTCATGTGACTCCAGTAGAACTACACTGTTGCCACGGATAACCACCATGATATATTCCTTTGACTCCAGTAGAACTACACTAATATCACGGATAACCACCATGCCTATATTCCTGTGACTCCAGTTAGAACTACACTAATATCACGGATAACCACAATGCCTATATTCCTGTGACTCCAGTAGAACTACACTGTTGCTACGGATAACCACCATGAAATATTCCTGTGACTCCAGTAGAACTACACTAATATCACGGATAACCACCATGTCTATATTCAGGTGACTCCAGTAGAACTACACTAATATCACGGATAACCACCATGTCTATATTCAGGTGACTCCAGTAGAACTACACTGTTGCCACGGATAACCACCATGATATATTCCTCTGACTCCAGTAGAACTACACTAATATCACGGATAACCACCATGCCTATATTCCTGTGACTCCAGTTGAACTACACTAATATCACGGATAACCACAATGCCTATATTCCTGTGACTCCAGTAGAACTACACTGTTGCCACGGATAACCACCATGCCTATATTCCTGTGACTCAAGTAGAACTACACTGTTGCCACGGATAACCACCCTGCTATATTCATGTGACTCCAGTAGAACTACACTGTTACCACGGATAACCACCATGCCTATATTCCTGTGACTCCAGTAGAACTACACTGTTGCCACGGATAACCACCATGCTATATTCCTGTGACTCCAGTAGAACTACACTAGTACCACGGATAACCACCATGCCTATATTCCTGTGACTCCAGTAGAACTACACTGTTGCCACGGATAACCACCATGCCTATATTCCTGTGACTCCAGTAGAACTACACTGATACCACGGATAACCACCATGCCTATATTCCTGTGACTCCAGTAGAACTACACTGTTGCCACGGATAACCACCATGTCTATATTCCTGTGACTCCAGTAGAACTACACTGTTGCCACGGATAACCACCATGTCTATATTCCTGTGACTCCAGTAGAACTACACTAATACCACGGATAACCACCATGCCTATATTCATGTGACTCCAGTAGAACTACACTGTTGCCACGGATAACCACCATGCCTATATTCCTGTGACTCCAGTAGAACTACACTGTTGCCACGGATAACCACCATGAATATATTCCTGTGACTCCAGTAGAACTACACTGTTGCCACGGATAACCACCATGAATATATTCCTGTGACTCCAGTAGAACTACACTAATATCACGGATAACCACCATGTCTATATTTATGTGACTCCAGTAGAACTACACTGTTGCCACGGATAACCACCATGTCTATATTCCTGTGACTCCAGTAGAACTACATTAATACCACGGATAACCACCATGCTTATATTCCTGTGACTCCAGTAGAACTACACTGTTGCCACGGATAACCATCATGTCTATATTCCTGTGACTCCAGTAGAACTACACTGTTGCCACGGATAACCACCATGTCTATATTCCTGTGACTCCAGTAGAACTACACTAATATCACGGATAATCACCATGTCTATATTCATGTGACTCAGTAGAACTACACTGTTGCCACGGATAACCACCATGCCTATATTCCTGTGACTCCAGTAGAACTACACTGTTGCCACGGATAACCACCATGATATATTCCTGTGACTCCAGTAGAACTACACTGTTGCCACGGATAACCACCATGAATATATTCCTGTGACTCCAGTAGAACTACACTAATATCACGGATAACCACCATGTCTATATTTATGTGACTCCAGTAGAACTACACTGTTGCCACGGATAACCACCATGCCTATATTCCTGTGACTCCAGTAGAACTACACTAATACCACGGATAACCACAATGCCTATATTCCTGTGATTCCAGAAAAAAAATACACTGTTGCCACGGATAACCACCATGCCTATATTCCTGTGACTCCAGTAGAACTACACTGTTGCCACGGATAACCACCATGAATATATTCCTGTGGCTCCAGTAGAACTACACTGTTGCCACAGAAACCACCATGTCTATATTCCTGTGACTCCAGTAGAACTACACTATATCACGGATAACCACCATGCCTATATTCCTGTAACTCCAGTAGAACTACACTGTTACCACGGATAACCACCATGCCTATATTCCTGTGACTCCAGTAGAACTACATTGTTGCCACGGATACCACCATGATATATTCCAGTGACTCCAGTAGAACTACACTGTTGCCACGGATAACCACCATGTCTATATTCCTGTGACTCCAGTAGAAACTACACTGTTGCCACGGATAACCACCATGAATATATTCCTGTGGCTCCAGTAGAACTACACTGTTTGCCACAGAAAACCACCATGTCTATATTCCTGTGACATCCAGTAGAAACTACACTAATATCACGGATAACCACCATGCCTATATTCCTGTGACTCCAGTAGAACTACACTGTTGCCACGGATACCACCATGCCTATATTCCTGTGACTCCAGTAGAACTACATTGTTGCCACGGATAACCACCATGAATATATTCCAGTGACTCCAGTAGAACTACACTGTTGCCACGGATAACCACCATGTCTATATTCCTGTGACTCCAGTAGAACTACACTAATATCACGGATAAACACCATGTCTATATTCATGTGACTCCAGTAGAACTACACTAATATCACTGATAACCACCATGCCTATATTCATGTGACTCCAGTAGAACTACACTAATATCACGGATAACCACCATGTCTATATTCCTGTGACTCCAGTAGAACTACACTAATATCACGGATAACCACCATGTCTATATTCCTGTGACTCCAGTAGAACTACACTGTTGCCACGGATAACCACCATGCCTATATTTATGTGACTCCAGTATAACTACACTAATACCACGGATAACCACCATGCCTATATTCCTGTGACTCCAGTAGAACTACAACTGTTGCCACGGATAACCACCATGCCTATATTCCTGTGACTCCAGTAGAAACTACACTGTTGCCACGGATAACCACCATGTCTATATTCCTGTGACTCCAGTAGAACTACACTGTTGCCAGGGATAACCACCATGAATATATTCCTGTGGCTCCAGTAGAACTACACTGTTGCCACGGATAACCACCATGTCTATATTCCTGTGACTCCAGTAGACCTACACTAATATCACGGATAACCACCATTCTATATTCATGTGACTCCAGTAGAACTACACAGTTGCCACGGATAACCACCATGTCTATATTCATGTGACTCCAGTAGAACTACACTAATATCACGGATAACCACCATGCCTATATTCATGTGACTCCAGTAAAACTACACTGTTGCCACGGATAACCACCATGTCTATATTCATGTGACTCCAGTAGAACTACTCTAATATCACGGATAACACCATGCCTATATTCCTGTGACTCCAGTAGAACTACACTAATAACACGGATAACCACCATGCCTATATTCATGTGACTCCAGTAGAACTACAACTGTTGCCACGGATAACCACCATGAATATATTCCTTTGACTCCAGTAGAACTACACTAATATCACGGGATAACCACCATGCCTATATTCCTGTGACTCCAGTTGAACTACACTAATATCACGGATAACCACAATGCCTATATTCCTGTGACTCCAGTAGAACTACACTGTTGCTACTGATAACCACCATTAAAATATTCCTGTGACTCCAGTAGAACTACACTAATATCACGGATAACCACCATGTCTATATTCAGGTGACTCCAGTAGAACTACACTGTTGCCACGGATAACCACCATGAATATATTCCTCTGACTCCAGTAGAACTACACTAATATCACGGATAACCACCATGCCTATATTCCTGGTGACTCCAGTTGAACTACACTAATATCACGGATAACCACAATGCCTATATTCCTGTGACTCCAGTAGAACTACACTGTTGCCACGGATAACCACCATGCCTATATTCCTGTGACTCAAGTAGAACTACACTGTTGCCACGGATAACCACCCTGCCTATATTCATGTGACTCCAGTAGAACTAACACTGTTACCACGGATAACCACAATGCCTATATTCCTGTGACTCCAGTAGAACTACACTGTTGCCGCGGATAACCACCATGTCTATATTCCTGTGACTCCAGTAGAACTACACTAATACCACGGATAACCATCATGCCTATATTCCTGTGACTCCAGTAGAACTACACTGTTGCCACGGATAACCACCATGTCTATATTCCTGTGACTCCAGTAGAACTACATTAATACCACGGATAACCACCATGCCTATATTCCTGTGACTCCAGTAGAACTACACTGTTGCCACGGATAACCATCATGTCTATATTCCTGTGACTCCAGTAGAACTACACTGTTGCCACGGATAACCACCATGCCTATATTCCTGTAACTCCAGTAGAACTACACTGTTGCCACGGATAACCACCATGTCTATATTCCTGTGACTCCAGTAGAACTACACTAATATCACGGATAATCACCATGTCTATATTCATGTGACTCCAGTAGAACTACACTGTTGCCACGGATAACCACCATGCCTATATTCCTGTGACTCCAGTAGAACTACACTGTTGCCACGGATAACCACCATGAATATATTCCTGTGACTCCAGTAGAACTACACTGTTGCCACGGATAACCACCATGAATATATTCCTGTGACTCCAGTAGAACTACACTAATATCACGGATAACCACCATGTCTATATTTATGTGACTCCAGTAGAACTACACTGTTGCCACGGATAACCACCATGCCTATATTCCTGTGACTCCAGTAGAACTACACTAATACCACGGATAACCACAATGCCTATATTCCTGTGACTCCAGTAGAACTACACTGTTGCCACGGATAACCAACATGTCTATATTCCTGTGACTCCAGTAGAACTACACTAATATCACAGATAACCACTATGTCTATATTCATGTGACTCCAGTAGAACTACACAGATGCCACGGATAACCACCATGCCTATAATCATGTGACTCCAGTAGAACTACACTAATATCACGGATAACCACTATGCCTATATTCATGTGATTCCAGAAAAAAAATACACTGTTGCCACGGATAACCACCATGCCTATATTCCTGTGACTCCAGTAGAACTACACTGTTGCCACGGATAACCACCATGAATATATTCCTGTGGCTCCAGTAGAACTACACTGTTGCCACAGAAAACCACTATGTCTATATTCCTGTGACTCCAGTAGAACTACACTAATATCACGGATAACCACCATGCCTATATTCCTGTGACTCCAGTAGAACTACACTGTTGCCACGGATAACCACCATGCCTATATTCCTGTGACTCCAGTAGAACTACATTGTTGCCACGGATAACCACCATGAATATATTCCAGTGACTCCAGTAGAACTACACTGTTGCCACGGATAACCACCATGTCTATATTCCTGTGACTCCAGTAGAACTACACTAATATCACGGATAAACACCATGTCTATATTCATGTGACTCCAGTAGAACTACACTAATATCACTGATAACCACCATGCCTATATTCATGTGACTCCAGTAGAACTACACTAATATCACGGATAACCACCATGTCTATATTCCTGTGACTCCAGTAGAACTACACTAATATCACGGATAACCACCATGTCTATATTCCTGTGACTCCAGTAGAACTACACTGTTGCCACGGATAACCACCATGCCTATATTTATGTGACTCCAGTATAACTACACTAATACCACGGATAACCACCATGCCTATATTCCTGTGACTCCAGTAGAACTACACTGTTGCCACGGATAACCACCATGCCTATATTCCTGTGACTCCAGTAGAACTACACTGTTGCCACGGATAACCACCATGTCTATATTCCTGTGACTCCAGTAGAACTACACTGTTGCCAGGGATAACCACCATGAATATATTCCTGTGGCTCCAGTAGAACTACACTGTTGCCACGGATAACCACCATGTCTATATTCCTGTGACTCCAGTAGACCTACACTAATATCACGGATAACCACCATGTCTATATTCATGTGACTCCAGTAGAACTACACAGTTGCCACGGATAACCACCATGTCTATATTCATGTGACTCCAGTAGAACTACACTAATATCACGGATAACCACCATGCCTATATTCATGTGACTCCAGTAAAACTACACTGTTGCCACGGATAACCACCATGTCTATATTCATGTGACTCCAGTAGAACTACTCTAATATCACGGATAACAACCATGCCTATATTCCTGTGACTCCAGTAGAACTACACTAATAACACGGATAACCACCATGCCTATATTCATGTGACTCCAGTAGAACTACACTGTTGCCACGGATAACCACCATGAATATATTCCTTTGACTCCAGTAGAACTACACTAATATCACGGATAACCACCATGCCTATATTCCTGTGACTCCAGTATGAACTACACTAATATCACGGATAACCACAATGCCTATATTCCTGTGACTCCAGTAGAACTACACTGTTGCTACGGATAACCACCATGAAAATATTCCTGTGACTCCAGTAGAACTACACTAATATCACGGATAACCACCATGTCTATATTCAGGTGACTCCAGTAGAACTACACTGTTGCCACGGATAACCACCATGAATATATTCCTCTGACTCCAGTAGAACTACACTAATATCACGGATAACCACCATGCCTATATTCCTGTGACTCCAGTTGAACTACACTAATATCACGGATAACCACAATGCCTATATTCCTGTGACTCCAGTAGAACTACACTGTTGCCACGGATAACCACCATGAATATATTCCTGTGACTCCAGTAGAACTACACTGTTGCCACAGATAACCACCATGTCTATATTCAGGTGACTCCAGTAGAACTACACTGTTGTTTGTCCATCAAGAATGATGATGACCATTCATTTCATCCAGTGGGGTTGAAGGTGTGGAGCCGTGGATTCTAAGATGGCTGATAAGGCCTATTTTGGCTCGAAATGTTCTTAGACAATGTGGGCAAAGAATGCTTGACGTCTCTGGAGGAGGATTTCCTGCAGTGGTTTTTCTGTCCAGCCTTTTCTTCACAGCTCTTGCAGTCCTGGTTGCCTCACATATGACTGCACCTTTGAGCAATGATGTACGCCACGAATTTCGGTCTCTGGCTGCAGCCTCCCAGGTGTTATGATGAATTCCAAAAGCATTCAGTGAAATTTTCAGAGTGTCTTTAAAACGTTTCCTCTGGCCACCTTGGGAGCGTTTACCACAACGCAGTTCGCTGTAAAAAATTCGTTTAGGGAGCCTGTGATCTGGCATGCGAGCCAAGTGACCAGGCCAGCGAATCTGATTCTTCATCAGTAGAGTGTGGATACTGGGCATGGATGCTCTTTCTAGGACTTCAGTGTCTGGAATCTTGTCTTGCCATTTAATCTTCAGTAGCTTCCTTAGGCAGACTGTGTGGAAGTGGTTTAATTTCCTAGCGTGTCGCTAATAAACAGTCCAGGTTTCAGAACTACAGTCCAGAACTACACTAATATCACGGATAACCACCATGTCTATATTCATGTGACTCCAGTAGAACTACACTAATATCACGGATAACCACCATGTCTATATTCCTGTGACTCCAGTAGAACTACACTAATATCACGGATAACCACCATGTCTATATTCCTGTGACTCCAGTAGAACTACACTAATACCACGGATAACCACCATGCCTATATTCATGTGACTCCAGTAGAACTACACTGTTACCACGGATAACCACCACGCCTATATTCCTGTGACTCCAGTAGAACTACACTGTTGCCACGGATAACCACCATGCCTATATTCCTGTGACTCCAGTAGAACTACACTAATACCACGGATAACCACCATGTCTATATTCATGTGACTCCAGTAGAACTACACTAATATCACGGATAACCACCATGCCTATATTCATGTGACTCCAGTAGAACTACACTAATATCACGGATAACCACCATGCCTATATTCCTGTGACTCCAGTAGAACTACACTGATTGCCACGGATAACCACCATGTCTATATTCCTGTGACTCCAGTAGAACTACACTAATACCACGGATAACCACCATGCCTATATTCCTGTGACTCCAGTAGAACTACACTGTTGCCACGGATAACCACCATGTCTATATTCATGTGACTCCAGTAGAACTACACTAATACCACGGATAACCACCATGTCTATATTCCTGTGACTCCAGTAGAACTACACTGTTACCACGGATAACCACCATGTCTATATTCCTGTGACTCCAGTAGAACTACACTAATACCACGGATAATCCACCATGCCTATATTCCTGTGACTCCAGTAGAACTACACTGTTGCCACGGATAACCACCATGTCTATATTCCTGTGACTCCAGTAGAACTACACTAATACCACGGATAACCACCATGCCTATATTCCTGTGACTCCAGTAGAACTACACTGTTGCCACGGATAACCACCATGCCTATATTCCTGTGACTCCAGTAGAACTACACTGTTGCCACGGATAACCACCATGCCTATATTCCTGTGACTCCAGTAGAACTACACTGTTGCCACGGATAACCACCATGCCTATATTCCTGTGACTCCAGTAGAACTACACTAATACCACGGATAACCACCATGCCTATATTCCTGTGACTCCAGTAGAACTACACTAATACCACGGATAACCACCATGCCTATATTCCTGTGACTCCAGTAGAACTACACTAATACCACGGATAACCACCATGCCTATATTCCTGTGACTCCAGTAGAATTACACTGTTGTCACGGATAACCACCATGCCTATATTCCTGTGACTCCAGTAGAACTACACTGTTGCCACGGATAACCACCATGCCCATATTCCTCTGTTCACTAGTCATGGTCCCTTCCACTGAGTCGTCAACACCAAGGTTCATGAATGGATCAAATCCATGCAGTGTATCTGTCACTTTTCGGTTGCCATTGAGGTTCAATGTCAAAACCTTTCCATGTACTTGTTCAACTCTGGTGGATGTGCTTTACTCATGATGATTAAGGGTGATTTTGTCAAAACCTTGCTTTCGTTTCTTTGCTTAGATGAAATGTTTGCATTGACCTTTTAGCCGTCTGCCAAATACATAATCATTTATGACATGCACCCAATATCAAAGCTGAATACTAGAGTTTTATAAATTACTAGACGACCCGGCCCGGCTTTGCCCAGTCCCTGGCGGGGAGCGTTTCTTTAATGCACATTTGGCCCCTTCTCTCGTTCCTGTTGGTAGGTTTCTGATGATCCCGTTCCCGTTCCAAAAATAAAACATTGATTTTAAACTAACTATTTCAATTGCATCCGCGCGATTGAGAACAACAACTGTTCATAACTAATTTCTGGTTTAATCAGAGAGTGAGTTCCCTTGCAGCAAGATGGCGGGACATTTATTCATCTGTTTCTTCAGCTCGTGCCATTTTCTTTCGTGCTGGAGGAAACGTTTTTGATTTTTAAATAACTAACAATGTCAGTTGGCTCCGCGGGAATGAGGAGAACATCTGTAGCAAATTTCATCTCAATCGGATTGACCGTTTGGGAACGCATAACGGACACACAAACAAAGACACAAACAAAGACGCAAACATTATCTTTTATATATATATATATATATATATATATATATATATATATATATATATATATATATATATATATATATATTCTAGACTGCCAGGTAAGCAGATTATGAAAATATGTTGTGCGAAAAAAAATTCAAAATAATATAAACACATGTGCTAATACGTTATTTATTTTTCTTCAACATTTATAACTTAATATATAAAGAAATGGCAGCAAAGATTGATTTGCATTTAAATTAACGCTATATTAACACTTAATTGCCAGAAATGTAAGTGCAACATTTTCAGATAAAGTAAGGTCCCTTTATATGTTGAGTCGTTATGTCCCTTACCTTAATTTAATTATGCTTGTTCCTGTTGTTCATGTGGCCTCTCCCGAAGTTGTTTGATGAGAATTGTTAATAAATTCGGGTCCACTCAACAATTATGCTGTATTGTTGTTATGATAATCTGGACATGCGCTAAAGTAAACAAACATACCAAAATAAATAAACGTTATATGATTTCTTATCATGTGCATATTATTTTGTTCTTATTATGACAACCTGAGTTAGTATTAGCAGTCAGATCCGTAGAAAATATAAAGGAAAGGGAATATTGTACCTAATAAATACTATAAGAGACATTAAAAAAAAAAAAAAAAGTCACGTTTAAGCTTTTGCACAAGGATTAAGTCACACGAAAGAAATTAGCAGTAAAAGTCTATAGTGCTAAATTTCGTATTAAAAAATAAACAACAACAACAATAAGAAATGCACATACATCCTGTTTCATCAGTTCATAGAGTGAATCGGCATAACTATCTCTCGTCAATTTATGAGAGTATCGGTACAACTATCTCTCATCAATTCATAGTGTGAATCGGTACAAATATTTCAGAACTGCCATAATATCTGCTTGGAGTTGGATTAAAGACATTAGATCAAGCATCGCTATGGCAAAGATGCCTGATGGAAAACATACTGACCAATAAAAGATGTAAATTGCAACGAGATAGAGAGTAATAAAATGTTACATAGATCGTGTAATATTATAAGAATGTGAATCATGTACAGTAAGCAGAAAAGCTGGCAAACATCTGATGGCAGGGGAGACATAGTTTCTGAGGAAGATGCCAAGAATATAATGGAAATACAGAAAAGCCAATGAGCAAGTCCTACAACAAACAAATGAAAACAGTAAACTTACTAAAGACATTCAAAGTTGGCAGTCAAGATTATTAGGACACGTAATTAATGGAAATAAACTAATAAAATTAGCAACAGTTGGAAAGATTGAGGGACAGGAACAAGGGGGAGGCAGAGAGATAAATATATCGATGGCTTGATCACATGCCATGATCGAGACAAGAACACATAAATATATTCACGACTGGTAATAGTGTGAGCTGGCGAAACATGATCACCCATGCTTATCGGCATGGCACATGATGATGACTAACAAATCAACTAACATAGAAAGTGGTAAGGCTTAGCTTCATAGCTTCGATACGGAGACTCCCATTTCTTTGTTTATCTGGGCAATGGTCTGGGTGCTGTTTTCTTTCCTTATCAAAGCCACGTTTTTGTTTTAGTGCTGTTAAGATTTGATAATAAATAAAAACATATGCTGAAACAGATGCGATTAGTGTGCTCAAACTATTGTTTTGTAAACAAAACGTCTTGATATTATATTGAAAATTACCAATATGGTAGAGAGTTTAAAATATTGTGGGAATATGTGTGTTGCATCTTTCAGCTCTGACGATTCGTCGATTTACTAGTTATGTGACTTCTGACACTTGAAGAGATGCAGCGAAATATGCCAAATCATAAACTGTGCAATCTACTGTTTGTGTCTTCAGTATTCAAAAACATATATTGGCAAAATACGTGAGGCGGGTAAACTGGCGAAGGATCGACAATCCATTCGGAGGTGGCTATAATGAGACACTACGTTCAGTAAAGGACCATATATTTGATCATCATCATCATCTGCAACTTTTGCCGTCAGGCGTCGTGGGGAGAAAGAATTCGGGTGTGCCGACCGAAGGATGCAGATAAAATTGGCACAACGCAATAACGTATGGAAAACCACTCAGGATGAACGTAGAAGAAGAAGAAGCAGAAGAAGAAGAAGAAGAAGAAGAAGAAGAAGAAGAAGAAGAAGAAGAAGAAGAAGAAGAAGAAGAAGAAGAAGAAGAAGAAGAAGAAGAAGAAGAAGAAGAAGAAGAAGAAGAAGAAGAAGAAGAAGAGAAGAAGAGTAAGAAGAAGAAGAAGAAGAAGAAGAAGAAGAAGAAGAAGAAGAAGAAGAAGAAGAAGAAGAAGAAGAAGAAGAAGAAGAAGAAGAAGAAGAAGAAGAAGAAGAAGAAGAAGAAGAATGTGTGAGAGTTATATATAAGCTAACTTGATTGTTGATATCCGACTTAGGTTCCTGGAAATCAGATGTCAATAGTTAACTGGTTTTGTCTTAAGAATGAATGTCAGTACAACTGTTAGTTGCCGGTCTTCCTGGTCGAGAGGTTAGCAGCTTTCTCTGTAACCCTAATACTCTCGTGGTTGACTTGAGCGCAAGAGAATTGGAAGCGGTTCGAACGCGCCAGTGACTTATGAGAGTATTAGCCGGTCGCTCAGAAAGTCGTGGCGTGCTGATGAGCGTAATCTAGCCTAGGAATCAACATACAGCTGAAAGATGCTGATGTTGACCGCAATATCCTGAAACAGGATGGAAACGTGGAAAAAAAACAACTGTTAGTTCTCTAGTGACTGTTTGTTTCCATCGATAACAAACTTTAATTTTAGTGGCGGACTGTTGTGTTGACAATCTCGCATTAGATGTATGCATATATGCGTGTGCGTGCTTTTGGTTTGTCGGAACTGCTGTCTGTCCACTTCTTACAATGAGGAGTGTGTTGCGTGATGTTCACAAACACAGAAATGGAACAGTATGGGTTGAATCTTTGTCGTGAAGGTGGTACCACGACTAACGTCTATTTTATGTTAAGAAATGTGGACAACGGATAAACAATTTAACAATAAAACTGAAGGTTTCAAAATTTATAAATATTGTCGTATAGAAGGAATTTGATAGCAGGAAAAAAAGAACCAAAACCCTAGTAATAGTTCACCAAGCCACTGTATAAAATTAATGTGAATGGAAAACTACGTGTGCAGGTCAATAGTGGTTTTACCTATTGTAACAAGCTACGTGGAGGGTCCCAAATAGCCCTATCACAATATTTCAAAATTATTCTCTTTATAGCCCTGGCTGGGATAGGTCTTTACCTGCCAACCCTCCTCCGTTTTCCCCGGACTCACTGTCACTCTTTCTTTCGACCTAAGGACCTATTTCCTGCCGTGTTCTTCTGGCTGATCCATATATATAACACAGTGCTCGTTGGAATAAACTAAACTTGATTTATTAAATCAATACAGGACAGCACAGAAAAACATCAAGGCAGTTAACACAGAAAGTTCTAAACAGACACAACACAGATAAAGTTCAGGCACAGAGCCTCAGGTTGCCATAGTCACAGACCCAGCTTCATATACTGTCCGATCTGTCCACATACATCTCACCACGTGTGCCAGAATCTCCTTCCTTCCCGGTACTTGGGTGTAAGTTCAACAGCCTTCTGTAGAATCAAATCCACTGGTTTTTGAGGACTTCCATTGAATTATGGTTTCCCATAATGGGAATTGTTCATGGAATTAACATAGATAGGGGTCTTTCAATGTCCGGTACAAAATGGGTATGCCGGATAATCATGCGTAGACTCAGCCTAGAATTCGACTGCTCTCGGGCCTATGTCACTGAAAGGACCCGAGATGCACCATTACTGCAAATTGTCATTTTCTCATGGTATGCAGGATAATCATGCGTAGACTCAGCCCAGAATTCAACTGCTCTCGGGCCTATGTCATTTCCTCAAGATATGCCCTTGCCTCTCTCTCAGAGTTAGGCACACCATGTGTGATATGGCTAATACATTGACCTGGCTTCATCAGACGTATTTGGCTCTAGCACAGAAGCTGTGTGGATACTGTCCGATTTAGTCACGTCCAACAAAAGAGGACCCTGGAGATGACAAACAATATTGAGCGACTGGGTTGACTCATGCCTCACACAATCCTGAGGACCAATAGGGTCTCAGTTACTACATTTGACATATAGGATCTCTACCCAATGTATTATATACAATACCCGAATGAATGGGCCTGACCTGTCAGGTAGCCCCTGGATTGGCTACGTCCGGGCTTGAGTAGACCTCCAGCTTGTAGATGTCAGGTTGTCCACCCTAGGAACGTTTTGTCTACAAGACACACTTTCCACACTCATACCAAGCCTTTATTATTATTGGGCACATTCATTTCCATGCTTTCCTCTCACTTGCACACCATGCCTTTCTCGCAACCAAGATCTTGTGGTGTGGTGCGCCTAGTAATCTGTGTGTTTCTCCCCGTTAACTAAATATAGTATAGTAGTGGGGTTATATGGCAACACCATGTAGTTCCCCATTCCCAGCAAGAATATGAAGCAGATACTACCCCTCCCGGCCGCCGCTCTCGACTGAGCTGTCGCCCCAATGTACCGGCATTGCCCTGCACAAGCCATAGTGTAGATGAGTTCAGGTTCTCTCAGTGAGATAGAGGAGTCCATTATCCTCCCGACATCATCCTATCGAGTGACAGACGAAAGAGATAGTCCTGTGGCTAGCCTCTTCTGGCTCAAGAAGATAGATCATAGATTACCATAGCTATCCAATGCTGATATTTCACAGAAAGATGACAATATGCCCAATTCAAGCCGTAGAAAGAAAGATAGCAACAGCTCATCTGACGCCAAGAACAAATGAAATCCTCTGTGGAGATATATTGTTCAGATTCACTTCCCCGGCTATTCCCAGAACAAAACACCTAGTTAGATTGCCAACGGTCAACCAACTCTTCATTTGTTATGATTGGCTTTTCGCCAATTCATCTTCCCCCTCGAGACAAAATACATTTATAAGTCCAGGTCTGGCTGGACCACCCACAACTCAAGTATTACCTTTCCACTACCTTAGTAGTATGTTGCATCTCTGTCGTAATCTTTAAATCACTTGAGATGCTGCAACTATCAAACGGTAGGTGTTGGCACGGCCATCAATTGACCAGCAGCCGCACCAGTGCACATTTGACGCAAGGCGTTCCATCGGGTCTACCCGAAAGGAAAGACAAATATATACTCGCTCCATGTAAAGATTGTGGTATGAAGATAACCCAAAGAACCATCTTTCATGGAGATTTTGAGCGAACAAGAGAGCTGAGAGCTTCCGAAAGCCGTTTCCCCCTGTTTACCAAAATAAAAGAATGCATAAGGACATGGGCCACTGGCGTTTCGCTACATAGGCCCCCTCTTAAGAAAGTCGAACACTACGAACTTTCTACTGTCAGTGGTTCTGTTCGAATGACCCCACCCTCACATTCAACCATAGGATGCCGTGATAGGAAATCTGCTCCCACATTCTCCCTTCCGGGGATGTATTCGACCGTGAACTGATACGGTTGTAGGAGCAATGACCATCTCATTAACCTCGCGTTCAGTTTCTTAGTAGTTGCCAAGAACGTCAGAGGTTGATGGTCGGATTGCACTTTGAACTGGACTCCATACAGATAAGGTTGAAATTCTGTACCGCCCACACTAGAGCTAGACATTCCCGTTCGACGGTGGAGTAATACCGTTCGGCGGTAACAGTTTTTCGACTGGCATATGTCACCGGACACAGCACCGAAGGATTATCTCGCCCTTCCTGCAACAGAGTTGCCCCAATCCCTATGTACTCGCCGTCGTTCTCAGAACAACGTTTTCTCCAAATCGGGAGTTGCCGGACTGGCCGATCCACCAACGCCTGTTTCAGCTTCCCATAAGCTCTCACAGCTCGGGGTCCAGACTATAGGATCTGGCGACCCTTTCTTCGGGGTTTCGGTTAACGGCCCCCCTTTTCGTTGAACTTCGAATAAAATTCTGGTAAAACCCACACAGAGACAAGAAAGACCTAACATTTTTTTGGTTTTAGGAGGGGCGAGACGACCTTCTAAATATTTTTCTTCGGGTTACCAGCCCCCCGGGGGTAATAGTATGTCCCAGAAATTCCAAGGTTTGTACCAATCATGCATTTGGCTGGACGGGGGTTTAAACCCCCCTCTTTCAATCTATGAAGATCTTTTCCAAGGATTTCAGGTGATCATTCGATTGTCAGACGCGATGAGAAATCACCCATAACGAGACGACAGAGGGATCCCTTAAAGGTCTAAAAAACTTTCTCATCATGCGGTAAACACACTGGGCGCATTGCTCAGCCAAAAGGCTCACCTTAAATTCGTATGGCCGCTGGGAAAGTACTGAAAGCGAGCATGGCCAACCTCAGGCTTCACAGGATCTGTAATATCCCCGACTTAAATCGATTTTTGAGAAGTACTTTCCCCCTATTTAATCTGCAAACAGTTATTGGTGTTTGGTAACGGCTCAACTTGGAATGTTGTACAACTGTTAAATGCCTGTAATCAATACATAAGCGGTGCTCCCCCGCTTGGCTTCCTCAACAAGACAACCCCGGCATTATACGGAGAAGTCGAAGGAGTGATGATGTCAATCGTCCAGAAGCTTCTGGATTTCAGCTTCCAGGGCCTTCTCTTTCGAAAAGGGCACTGGATATATTTTTTGACGAACGGGGTCTTGGGTATTCAGAGTCATATCAAACTCGACTAACCCTGTCCGCCCTGGCCGATCGGTAAGAATCTGTTGATGGGACTCCAACAAACGGATGACCAGGTCGGTTTCTTCAGCCGACAGATCAGGATTTATATGTACATCCCTATAGGTTTCCCCAGGGTGTAATGGATACCCCCTATCCGCGTCTTCGCCCGATTCAGTTTCCATCGCGACCGCCATAGTCATGAGTGGGAGAGAAGTACCGTCCGATCGTTCTTCATACTTCTTGAGGAGGTTAATGTGGAAGATTTTGGACTTCCCCTGATTCGGATGGCATAGTTGGTGCGGGAAACAAACCCTTTCCACCGGGAAAGGCCCTGCCACCCAATCTCGAGTTTATTGGACCTACTGGAAGTACAACAGAAACCCCATCCCCCACCTTTAAAGGGAAATATCTTTCGGCCCTTTTATTGTAGTGGGCCGCGTGTCTCTTTCTGGCCGCCCCCCCGATTCTGAGCCCAAAGCCCAACCCGTCTGGAGTTTCTTCTTTAAACTCTTCGACGTATTTATATGAGGATACAACTTTTCGGAAGTTTCTCCTCTGTCAACATCTCAATAAGGCTTCTAAGGGACCCTTGATTGGCCTCCCGAATAGTAGAGTGGCTGGTGGCAACCCGGTCGACCCATGGGGAACCTCCCGATAGGCGAACAAGGCAGCTGGGATATACTGACAAACAGACAGACAGGAACTGTTAGTTGGGTGAGAGTAGTCTGGACATTTGCATCATTCAACGAGAGTCTCGTTTGTGATTGATTGAGTGTCAGTTTGTAGAAACAGGTGTTAGGATACAGTCACCTGAACCTGGAGGACGCCTTCTGGAGCCTCTGGAACTTAAGCCTGTTTGGTTTCAACAGTCACTGGCCGCATGGCCTTCGACACTGTCTAGATTTAGATCTTCCACGTCAGATAACATAGTAGAATTTGTTTCTTCAGAGAGCGTCGGATTGATAGCCCAGTCTCAGTCTTCTGCCTGACTCGAGGTGAGACATCTATTCTGGCGTATTTCGCACAGCAAACAAGAAAACAGCAAAGGGCACTCGTCAACAGCATACAGCAACCAGCAAAGGGCACTCGCCAACAGCAAACACCAACCAGCAAAGGGGTTCCTGTAAGCAAGAACAGACCAGGTGTACACATCCATCACACCTTTGAATAATACATAATACACCAATGCATTTCACTAACTCACCCTCTTTCGAGGTCAGCCCCTCGAGGCTCAGACCACTGTCGTATGTCTGACTTCCCATACATATCTCACAGACAGGTTAGGTTACAACTCTTAGTAATCCTAACTTAAGTCCAGTAGTAGCCTTTCAGCCACAAGTCTCGTGCATAATAGATATGAGAACAAGTTCTATTCACGATGATGGCAGACTTCTATAACTCACATGGAGATCATCAAGTGTTATGGCGTGGATCATCTTTCTAAACAATCACCATCTATCTCGTCAGAAATAGTAGATAAGTATATCAGGATACATCAGGTAAGCACTCTCTGTCACCTCCAAAGTTGCTGGAAGGTGCCCAGGTTGCACTGGTAAATCTACCATGAAATACTGATTTAAAAACAGACCAACAACATAAGAGTTTTGTATTCTTGTGTTTGTCGCTTTCACCTTTCTTCCTCAGATACATGGATAGTCTGGTATATATAAGGGGCGTTCATTTGAAATCCGTTCGTGCCACACTGCGCGTAATTGCGTACGTTGAACATGATCATGTCATAGTCATGTGATAAGAATTGACCAATGAATAAAAGAGCACGTGCTTATCGTCCCATGATGCATAGGCTCTGTTTCTGACAGTCGAGGAAATGGCCGGGTTGATCCAAAATCCGTCCAAAGAAACTCAAAGAGCGGTGATTCAGATTATTTCATTTGAAGGATGTCGACCAGTGGACATTCATCGAAGAATTCAGGCAGTGTACGGTAATAAATGTTTGTCTAAGACAACAGTTACAGACTGGGCACGAATGTTTCGGATAGGACGTCAGTTCACAACAGATCTTCGACAGCCGGGTCAAGCGCATATTGTTGCAACAGAAATAAAAACCATCGCCAAAATTGATACAGCGGTACAGATGAACCGTTGTCGAAGCAAACGTTCGCTGGCGAATGCATTTGATGTGTCAATTGGGACAATTTAAAAGGTCGTTCGTTAGAAACTGCAATATCGGAAGGTGTGCTTGCACTTCTTTCAGATACTATAATCACTATAAACAGTGTTTAGCATCTTGTACTCACCCTTGATCCTACTGCTCATTGTGTTGTTAACACTTATTTTTTTCCCAATAGAATGCATAATTTAATGCCTGTTTAACACAGATAAAGAGTGGATGGTAACGTTTGCTGAAGCAGATGCTATTCGTATGCCCAAACCATTGGTGTATAAACAAAAACGATAGTCATATGATGATAGTCAAATACACTTTACTATGGTGGACAGTATTCATGACTGTAGGAATATGCATGTTGAAAGATTCATTGTTTCGCTTTGTTTTATGTTGAGTGTAACCTCTACAGCTTGTACTGGACAAGATGCAGCAAAATAGGGCAGGCAATAAATTGTGCAACATTTACATCTGCTCTTAATATACTTATCGACCTCTCTCCCCCACCCCCCACCCCACCCCCGCTTTATTTTTAGTTGTTATATTGTTAATACAACTTTAATGTTGTGTTTATTTCTTGGGTTCTTCAATGTTCTACAACAACCTAATATTTTCAAGGCAATGCGCTCTTCACGTCTGCAATCAGCCATTTTAACCTTATGTCCACGAGCCCCAGTCTGATCACTAAGAATTTTAAATCTGGACTTCTCAGCCTTTCTCTTGTGGGTGAACTCCATTAGTGCACACTTGTTCTTTAAGCCGTCACCTTCGCACTTCATGTACAGCTCGTGGTACAAATGCTTATCAGTCTTCTCAGCCTCCCCTTCCTTCCATGCGTGCTCGCGGGCTGGACAGAAACAATGTATTAGAAGGTAGCGCTGGACAGAACAATGTATTAGAAGGTAGCATTGGCAAGAGTAGGTGTGGGAGAGGGTCAATCGCAATACCCCACAGATAGCCATAGCAAAATGACATGAGGGGAAGGGTACAGCGTCCAGGTGAGCAACAGTGATACCTGTAAATTAAATGTCCAACAATTGAGGGTGTATGCATTCTGAAACTTTTTATTCGTTTATCTCACGTCTTCTTATAGTCCTCGCCGTGTGGTGAAGGTAATCATGTCTGTGCATAGACTTCAGTTTCGTGTGCTGCCACTCATTTCTGATGTGGATGTTTCTCCATGTGATGATCTCAAACTGCACGGCATTTTCTATCTTGGTCTCCATCTGCCATTCCTCCGCTCTAACTTTCCCACTGTGACGACATACTGCAGTGTTCTCCCTTTTCTGCAGTGTTCCCTTTCTGTGAGCTCGCTTAGCGGTGGATGTTCTAGCAGTGAACATGGATGACGTATGTCCGTGTATCGAAAGTATTTTTTTAAAAATGTATTTATAAGAACGAGCTGTTCCCCAATGGGAAAAGCTGCCCCATCAGGCACCACGCACACGTGTGTCATTCGAATGACCACCTCTGCTAGTGCCGCGGTCAGATCGAGTGATGATGACTATACTTTGATCTTAGCCAAAGGGTCGATAATTTGTGAGTTTTGTAAAAACATAAGGGCTCGCGCGAGACCCAACCCATTAGGTGTCTATGTCCCCGTGTGTCATTTGATCATCTTAACCAAAAGACTGTGAAAGTATTTAAAGGTGATTATTGAATGGCCTCTCAAAGGCCTACCAAAAATGTGAATGTCTATGTGAACGATGGGGTACTTGATGGTTTACTAATGTTAAATATATATAATTCTAGGAAAGCCAGGAAAGAAGATTATGAAAATATATTGTGCAGTAACTAAATAATATAATTACTTGTAAAAACACGCTGTTTATTTTTTCTGAAAATATATAATGCAAAGAATTAAGGAATGACAGTAAAGGTTCACGTGCAGATCTAATTATAAATAGATAAGAAAACTGTTAAGATTTGAAATATTATTAGATCGAATAAACTCCCTTAAGAAAATAAAGAGTTATGTCCCATGTCTTAATTTATTTAATGTGTGTTACATTTGTTTAGCCGGCTTCGTGGCTTAGAGGTTATGACTTTTCTCCGTAATCTCGTATTCTCTCGTCGGTAACGTGATGACGGTTCAAATCAGCAGTGGTTCGAATCGCATCGGTAACTTACTGGGTATGTGAGCCGGCCGCTCAGAAAGCAATGGCAAACTACTGAGCGTAATCTTGCCAAGAGATCAACATACAGTTGAAAGATGCTGGTGTTGACAACTAAGTCCTGTAAAGGATATGCTAAAAAAAAAAAACACACATTTGTTTATGTGGTATCTCCGGGAGTTGTTTGAACAGAATTGTTTATAAATTCGATCACCACTCAACAATTATGCTGACCTAATGTTATGATAATATGGGCATGCTATAAATGAAAAATAAGAAAATAAACAAGCGAAGGGCCATTTTATGATTTCTTGTTATGTGAATAATTTTTGGTATGGATTATGATAATTAGAGTTAGTTGTAGCAATAAGATCGGTAGTAAATATACAAATAAAGGAATAGTGTACTTAATAAACACTGCTAGAGGCACATTGTTAAAAATCACGTTTAGCTTTTGTACAAGGTTAAAATAAATAATTTCTCGTCAATTCATAGAGTGAATCGGTACAACTATCTTTCGACAATTCGTAGAGTGAATCGGTACAATTATCTCTCGTCCATTCGAGGAATGAATCGGTACAACTATATCTCGTCATTTAATAGCGTGAATCGGTACAGCTATCTCTCGTCAATTGATAGCGTGAATCGGTACAACTATCTCTAGTCAATTAATAGCGTGAATTGGTACAACTATCTCTCGTCATTTCATACAGTGAATAGGTACGACTATGTTGGACCTGTCATACCATCTTACGTGAAGTGCATTGAAGAGATTATAACAAAGACCCCTACGGCAAAGGTAGCCATTTCGAAGCTGAAAAAAGCTGTCCAATACAGCAATATCAATTGCAACGAGTAAAAAGATCGTGGATCGGAGGCGAGCACTGGGGTTCGTCACCTTGTCGGCCAACTACTGGGCACGCTCAAGAAATTATGTCTTCTTTCTGCTGGACACATTGAGTGCAGTCACTAACAAGGATGTGCGGGTCTACATCAGGCACTTCCAGTACCTGGACATAGTGAACGAGGCATTTCTTGAAGCCATCGGCACACACGGGGTACTTCTTCCAGAAACCAAAATCAATGTTTGGCATCTTGTGTTGACCCTTGAACCACCTTTTCATTCTGTTATTAACACTTATTTTCCCCCAATAGAATGCATAATTTATTTCCTGTTTAGCACACATTAAGAACGAATGGTAAGATTTGCTGAAGCATATGCTATTCGTATACCCAAACCATTGGTGTGTACACAAAAATAGGTGATAGTCATTTACATTTTACTTGGTAGAGAGTATACATGACTGTGAAAATATGTGTGTTGTATATATATCTATATATAGGCTTGAAAGATTAATTGATTCACTTTGTTTTATCATGAGTAACTTCTACAGCTGATGGCGGCAATATGCAGTAAAATAGAGCAGGCAGTACATTGAAGTACATTGTGCACATGTTCATTTGTTTCTTAATATACTTATTGATACATCAGATATATATATATACCAAATAAAGAACAAACTGAAATAACACTTTAATGTGTTGTTTATTGCTTGGGTTCTACAATGTTCTACAACAACTAAATCATATCAATGCAATGCGCTCCTCACGTCTGAGATGAGCCTCTTTAATCTTCTGTCTACCAGCCTCAGCCTGATCACTAAGAATGTTAAATCTGGACTTATCAGCCTTTCTCTTGTGTCCTCTTACTCTCGTATTAGATCTTTTTTGGTGTGTCGCCAGTGCTGGTAACTGATGGTATTGCATTCTATCAAGATGGCTGATTCAATCGACCTTCTACTTTTTCAGTATATGTGGCTCAATTTGTTGATTCCACCGTCTGTCTGATAACACAATTTCTTTCTCGATATCGGAAAGTTAAGTTGGCAGCTCTTCTCAATCTCCCTCATCTCATAGATACGTAGTTTGTTTCTGTGTGGTTTGGATGGTGTCCACGTTTGACATGGGCAGCATAGGGTTGGTGTGAATTGGAAGGTGTAGGATTAGGGAAGGGCCTATCACAAAATCCCACAGATAACAATAGCAAAATAACATTAGGGAACGGGGATTGCTTCCAGGTGAGCAACAGTGATACCTGTAAATTAAATGGGCAACAATTGAGGGAGTTTGCATTCTGAGACATTGTAATCGTTTATCTCACTTCTTCTTATAGTCCATGCCGTGTGGCGAAGGTATCTTGTCTGTATACAGACTTCTGTCTCGTGTGCTGCCACTCATTTCTGATGTTGATGTTTCTCCATGTGATGATGTCAAACTGCACGGCATCATCTCTCTTGGTCTGCCCCTGCCTCTCCTTAGCTCTGACTGTCCCATTGTTACGACATACTGCAGCGTTCCCTGCCTCATGGCACGCCCACAAACTTAATGTGGGATGACAGCCACCAGTGATTAAAGCTGGAAATCGGGATGTGAGCTCAAGGCAGGAGAAGGACACCCGGGAAGTCCCTCCCCAGGAAAGTGTGAGGAGCGTAATGGACACGAGGTACTCGTTGAGGGAGAAGTGTGGCTGCTTCTGACGACTGCAGACCTAATGTGAGTCCTCCCAGCGGTGGATTTTCTAGACGTGGACATGGATTATGCATGTCCGTGTATCAAAACGTTTGTTCAATATTTAAAAAAAAAAAAATTTATACAGGCACATAGTTCAACAGGGTCCAGGGCCGCCCCGTGAGGTTTCATGCCCCTGTGTGTCATTTAGATGACCACCTATGCTGGTGGCCTTGACCAGATCAAGTCCTACATAAACCCACACTTTCATCTTAGCCAAACGGCCGATAATCTGAAGGTGATTTTATTATTGTGATATTTTAAAAAAAAAATTTTTTTTAACAGAACAGTGTAACGGTCAGTTCAAAATATAAAGTATTTTGTCTTACTGTCACTGTAAATGCCAGTAACAAATAATGTGGAAAAAATGATTCAATCTTATTTATTGTGACAAGTAATACATTCTCATTTTCAAAATAAAACTCGACCTTTCCTTGACTTTGGTTGCAGATGCCATCAGTCATAGCTTCAAAAGCACCAAAGGTCAAGCAGGAGCCACTCTCCTTGATCACTGACCTCCTTCAGTGTTGGGCAGTTTGGGTACTGCACTCTAGGAGAGTTCTCTGGTAGCTAGCTTTCTGTTTGTTTTCTTTAAATTCTTGTCGGGGCAACTGACAAGCCAGAAATTCAGATTTTGCCACGTTCGGAAAACCCAGAATTCTTTTCACATGCACGTGGTCTTCTGGGTCAAAAGTTGTTAATGTGGTCGATATTCATCAAAAAGAAGCCAAAAATCTGGCTTCCTTAAGTTTGCATATGAGACTCTACACAGCAGTGCTACAATAAGTAGTTTCAACGTTGTTGTTTTATTTTCTTTTTAGAAATTTTTTTTTATTGTAATCAACAGACGTCTAAGTTTTTCTGGCTAGCCTATTGTGCCCTGAGAACTCTTGCTACAATTGTCTGCTCCTCAATGAGGAAAGCACCAACTACTAGTTCGCTGACAGCCTTGTGGCATAAAGATTCCCCATAAGCACGAGTAACTGTCTTCTGTCACTTGCTCAAGGCACTGAGCTTTTGGAGGACGCACAGATGTGAGCATAGTCATGTAGTCACCATATATTTGTGTCTCTGCAAGCTTTTTAACCGGGTGTCTTAGAGACTGTTTTGGTACAAATATACTAACTGTCCACCGGATTTCTTGGAGACTTTTCTGGTACATATATACCAACGTTCCACCTGCTGTCTTGGAGACTTTTCTGGTACAAATATACCAAAATTTCACCAGACTTGTCAGCTGTTAGAATGGGTGTTGTAAGAAAAACGGCATCTGTGGCTGAACCATCTTGCTTAAGTATTTCACTGGTCAAACCTGATTAATTATTTAACAAATAATACATGTTTCCGGATTATTTCTTCAAGATGATTATTGTTTGACCTTTCAACGGCCTGCCAAAAAAAAATGGTACATAAATTTAAGCAACACGCATCACGGTAGGATAATAAAGTAATGAGTATACATTATTTTACCAAAGCCAAGAAAGCCGATTATAAATATTTATTGTGCAAAAATATAACTAAATAATATAATTACTTGCTTTCAACGATGTTTATTTTTATTTTACCATTTATAAATTAAAGTGTTAGGGAATGGCAGCAAAGGTTGATTTTCAAATGAAATTAATGAACAGTTAAAAATGTAATTGTCAAATTTTGAAGTGTTAGAAATAGTTGTAGATTGAGTAATGTCCCTTAAATGTTAAGTCGTTATGTCCCATGTCTTAATTAAATTGTGTGTGTTCCTTTCGTTTATTTGGTCTCGCATGAAGTTATTTGAACAGAACTGTTTATACATTTGGGGACCACTATATAATGATGCCAGCCTGTTGTTACGATAATCTGGGCCAGCTCTAAAAACAAACAAACAAAAACACAACAAATGAAGTACCATTTTATGGTTTCTTATCATGTGCATAATAATTTGTTTTGATTATAATAATTAGAGGTGATAGTAGCGGTCAGTTCGGTAGAAAATATAAACAAAAGGGACTATTGTACCCAATAAACACTTCTAGCCATATTTTAAAAATCACGATTAGCTTTTGTGCAAGGATATATTCCTGTGAAAGAAACTTCAGTAAAATCAATAATACTAAATGTCTAACAAATCATTCCTAGAAAATCATGTTTCGTCAATCCATATAGTAAATCCATACAATTGTCTCTCGTCAATTCATAGAGTAAATCCATACAATTGTCTCTCGTCAATTCATAGAGTGAATCGGTGCAACTATCTCGGAACTGTCATAATATCTGATGGAAGGTGCATTAAAAAAACATTAGATCAAGCATCGCTATGACAAAGATGTGTTTTGCTTCATGGAAAACATTCTGACCAATACAAATATGGCACTGGCAAAAACGAAATTAACGAAATTAAAAAAGTCAGTCAAGATTATATGGGCGCGTAATTAATGTGAACCGAAAGACGTAGTCCGGAATTGAACCCACAACCTTCGGAGAACGAGGCAGATGGCTTGACCACTTCTAATTAATGGAAATAAACTAAACAAACATTTAGTAACAGTTGGAACGATTGAGGGGACAGGGACAAAGGGAAGGCTGGGAGATACATATATCTATGGCTTGGCCACATCTAATTAATAGAAATAAACTAAACAAACAATTAGTAGCAGTTGGAACGATTGAGGGGAAAGAGACAGAGAGAAGGCTGAGAGATACATATATCGATGGTTTGACCACATGGCATTATCGAGACAAGAACACACCGCTGATCCACGACTGGTGATCGTGTGTGATAGCGAAACATGACCACCCATGCTTAACGTTTTGGCACATGATGATGACTAAGAAATCAACAAACATGGAAAGTGGTAAAGCTTGGCTTCATAGCTTCGATACGGAGACTCCCATTTCTTTGCTTATCTTGGCAATGGAGTAGTTGCTGTTTTCTTGGCTTTCCAAAGTAATGGTCAGGAATCTATCCTAACAAATTTGGTAATAATGAAAAACATATGCTTAATCACATGCGATTCATATGCTCAAACCATAGGTTTGTAAACAAAACGTCTTGATATTCCGTTAACAATTACCAAATGGTTGATACTTTAAAATAATATGGGAATATGTGTGTTGAATATTTCAGCTTTAAGGATTTGTCGATTTGCTTGTTGTATGACTTCTGACGTTATAATACAACATAGCTGCTACCATATTAACAACTTGTAAGCCCTATCTGTAACACACACCTGCTTCCAATTTTCCGGCATCCATTTTTGTTTGCTCCAATCCTACTGTTTTATGGCACAGAATCTGTTCATGTTCTGCTTTTCAGTATGTGTGGCTCAAGGTGTTGATTCCACTGTCTGTCTGATAACACAATTTCTTTCACATTATCAGAAAGTTAAGATGACAGCTCTTCTCTAGCCCCTCATCTCGTAGATAATGTGATTTCGTTGATGTCCACGTTTGACATTGGCAGCACAGGGTTGTGTGAATATAAGCTCACTTGCTATTTTATATCTGACTTAGATTTCTCGAAATCAGATATCAATAGTTAGCAGGTTTTGCCTTGAGAATAATGTCTGTACAACTGTTTGTTCTCTAGTGACTGTTTGTTTCCATCGACAACAAACTTTAATTATAGTGGCGGACTGTTGTGTTGGCATTCTCGCATTAGCCGTATGCATATATGCGTGTGCGTGCTTTTGGTTTGTCGGAACTGATGTCTGTTCCACTTCTTACAGTCAATCCAAGGATAAAACTGAAGATTTCAACATTTGGAAATATTGTCGAATAGAAGGAATGTGATAGCAGGCGAAGAGAAGCACAAAAACTCTAGAATATAGCACCAAGCCACTTTATAAAATTAGTGTGAATGGAAAGCCACGTGTGCAGGTCAATGGTGTTTTTACCTATATCAATTAACAACAGACGACGGCAGGTGAGAGGTAGACATGTGCATGGGAGTGTAGATAAATAACATTTAACAATATGAAACATGTTTTCCTATCAAATACATTTAAATTACCAAATAAAATACAAACTAAAAGTGATAAAGTGTTATGTTTTCTATGTATTATGGTAAGGATTTTCGATCCAATATCCCGAATTTGTTGCGAACTTGATCATGTCTGTGCACAGGTTTGTGTCTTGTGTGCTGCCAATGGTTTCCGATGTTGATATTCCCCCATGCCAAGATGCCAAACCCCCCAACATATCTCTTTTTATAGAATGTTAGACTTGCTTGCGTGCCTAATTCTTAACCCGTTGAAAATAATGTTCACTCGTTTGTGTCCCCTGCCTCTCCTCCGCTCCAACTTTACTGCATTGACGACATATTGCAATGTTCCCTTTCTCGTGAAACGTCAAAAAACTGATTGTGGGATGACCGCCATCAGCGATTATAGCGTCCAAAAGCTGGAAGTCAGGATGTGAGCGCACGACAGGAGAAGGACACACGGGAAATCCCTCCCCCGGGAAGTGTGAGGAACGTTATCGACGCGATGTAATTTTCAAAGTGGTGGGAGTGGGGTGGGGGTGGGATGTGAGATGTGGCTGCTTCTAACAAGGTACTTTCTTTCCGATTTGCCGTACTATACCGGAGATTATTTTCCGTTAATTTTCGTTTTTGTTTTGTTTTGGTGTCTCCATTTGAAGGATATATTGAGTACTCGTTATGTTAAATTCCCCGATTATGTCAAGTTCGCGTTAAAAGAGGGGCCAATTACTTTATATAGTTTTTCCCTCGTCGGTTTACGTGTGTACATCTCGTATTTCTGATATTCGTTTCTCACACAGAGATATAGAGTGACCTTTTCAGACGTAAGTAGACCCACAAATCACGTTTTATGTAGATGTATTTGTTTGTTCTTGTATGTGTTATTAGATGTACCGTCCATTTGTATGTACATCTTGTCATTTTTGACTATTAAAGTCGGGAGGCAGATCCCAAACGAAAATGATGAAAATTGCATGCTCTGATGCGATATTTCAATGGCTGGAAATAGCCGTTTCCTTGTCAGCGATGACTATTTAATATTGTTATGAAATATTCACAGCGATGTACATGCCAATTAATGCATGACTGCATTCAACCTCAAATTTAGTATTTGTGTATAAATTTTCATCACTATGCAAGGGCGGGATCATTGATAATTTTCAATCTTTCTAACGGAACATCTTTTGTCAAATTGCATCTATCAACGGCAATCTACGCTGACTGACAAGACTGGCCGCGCGGTCTGTGCGCGGTCTGACGTCATCACGGCATGACATGATGTATACGTCTGAGTGTCAGGGCGTACACACATATATATAAACTAGCGATGTGTTAATCTCCTTGACGACAGTGCAACCAACAGTTGTGTCAGTGTGTAGGTAGGGTCACAAAAAGTGGAAAGGTCAAAACAGTTTTCTTTATATCTTCCTTGTAAATTATAAACTTACACACAAACATTAATATCTCGGCTTAGATTGACCCACAGACTTGAATAGGGTATCGTTGGATTTTTTTTTTTTTTTTTCAAGAGCTATCCAACAATGCAGGGTTTTTTTTTTTTTTACATATCCTTTACAGGACATCGCTGTCAACACCAGCATTGTTCAGCTGTATGTTGATTTTAAAAAGCAATTTAGAAATAGTTACTAAAGTGGCTACTTCTAACAACTGCAGACCTGCTGTGAGCTCGCCCAGCAACAGGTTTTCTAGCAGTGAACGTGGATGACGTATGTCCGTATAATAATCAAAAACGAAAATTATTTTTTTTTAAATAAGGGTGCAATGTTCAGCAGGGGCCAGAGTCGCGCCATGAGGTTCCACTTTCCCGTGTGTCGTTCAGATTACCACCCCTGTTAATGACCCTGGCCAGATCAAGCGAAGATACCACACTTTGCTGTTAGCCCAAAGCACGATAATTTGAGGCCGATTGTTGTTGTTTTATTTTTTTAATATAGGCTCGGGGGTTCCCACAGGTGCCAGAGCCGCCCCAGCAGGTCCTTAACGTCCCTGCGCGTCATTCGGATGAGCGCCTCTACATGTGGCCCTGGTCAGATAAAGAACAGATACTACACTGATGTTAGCCAAAATGCCGAGAAATAAAACAACCACAGTTTATTTGGCCTTTCAAAGGCCAGTCAAAAATATAACAGGAGTCCATTAATCATGAGTTAGTAAACTCATATGTAGTATTCTAAAAAGGCCATGACAACATATTATCAAAATGTGTTGTTCAAAAAACAATGTAACTAAGTAATATATCAGTTTTAGTTAAAACGCTGTTTATTTTTCTTTACTATATATTAACTTATAATATATAATGCATTCTCCAATGCTTGTTCTGAATTTGGTTTAACAATTAGCAAAAAGAAGACACAGATTATGTCACAAGGTGCACATGGGATACCACCAATCTTTATTGACGACGCCGAACTAGAGATAGTAGACCATTTTACATATCTAGGATCAGTGGTAAATAGCAAATTATCCCTAGATCAGGAAATCAACATCCGGATTGGTAAGGCAGCAACAACAATGAACAGGTTAAGAAAAAGAGTCTGGGAGAACAGGAAGCTTACTGCCAAAACAAAAGTCCTTGTCTATCAAGCCTGTGTCCTTAGTACTCTTCTCTATGGCAGTGAAACCTGGACAACTTACTCACGCCAAGAGAACAATTTAAACAGCTTTCATATGCGGTGTCTGCGAAGAATTCTTGGTATTAAGTGGCAAGACAAAATCACAAATACTGAAGTATTGGAAAGATCAGGTTGTGTGACAGTTTATTCCATGCTCAGTCTTCGTAGACTTAGATGGATAGGACATCTTAGGAGGATGGATGATGGTAGAATACCAAAGGATATCTTTTTTGGTGAATTACAGATGGGTAAGAGATCTCAGGGTCGGCCTCTACTACGATACAAAGATGTGTGTAAGCGGGACATGATTGATACAGGCATTGATAATGCACATTGGGAGCAAGTCGCCGCTGAACGTGTTGCGTGGAGGGCAAATATCAGAAATGGAATAAAGTCAAAGGAGAAAATTATTGCAGAAAAGTCACACACCAAGCGTTTGAGACGTAAGATGGTGCATGATGGTGGAAATGACCACGTGTTCACATGCACCCACTGTGAACGGACATTTACAGCGCAAATTGGCCTTATCAGTCACACTCGCTACCGCCATAGTTAAAAGTTATTATGCCTTTTTAGAGCACAAACTATCGTCTGTCAAGACGGTAAGGTGCCAATGATGATGATGATATTAACTTAATATATTGGGGAATGGTAGTACAGTTTGATTTACAAATGAAACTTACGAAATATTAATAACGTAATTGCCAGAACTGTAAATGTTAGAAATATTGTTAGATTGGGTTATGTCCCTTAATACGCTAAGTTCTTACATCCCGCGCCATAATTTAATTTTGTTTGTTGCTTTTGTTTGCATGGTTTCTCCCGACGTTGTTTGAGCAGTATTGTTTATTAAATTCGGTCACCACTCAACAATTATGCTAGCCTATTGTTATGATAATCTGGACATCGTAGTTATAATAAATAAGAAGAAAAACAAGCGAAGTGCCAGTTTATGATGTTTTATCATGTGCATAGTATTTGGCTTTGATTATGATAATTAGTGCTAGTAGTAGCAGTCTTTTACATTTTGCATGATGACAATTGCAATGAGAAAATTATTGTTGAACTGCTACAAAGATCGTGTACAATTATATGGATGTGAATTGTGTACAGTTAGCAGTTAGTTAGTTAGTCGACATATCGTCCTCATTGTACATCCAACCATTCAGTCCATAAGTGCTCGGATCTTCTCAATAAACCCCGCAGCGTGTTGCAGCAAACGACACCAGGTCCGTGTTGGTTTATTAATCTTGTTTGGCTTCCTGCTTTATGTTGTTTGATGTTCTCGCATTCTGACCATGGTTGTAGATTCAAAGTCATCACTTGGTTCTAGCGAACAACTTACTTCTCGTAAAGCATTCAGAATGTCAGCCTGGTCCATGGTACGTCCGCCTTCCACAGTAGCCGTACCTATGAACTTGTCAGCCAGCTCATTTCCTTGTATATCCGCATGCCCTGGCACGAAAATGAAATTAAGCTTTGCCAGCCGAGATCGCTCCAGAGACAACATCCATTCTCTTCGGATCCACCCCATCTCTATCTTCTTGAGCATGATCATTGCGTCGCTAAGAAAACATGCCCTAGTGAATGTTTGTGTCTCGAGCCATGTTATTGCTTTACTTACTGCCATGACTTCCATAGTCTGGCTACTTGTGGTCAAAGCAAAAGCACAGAATCTTCCTTCACAATTCACCCTCCGGCCTGAACCGTAAAGGCCCATGAACTTCTCACTCGTCGAACGACCGCCCAATCTGTGTAAATGACAGAATCACCCTCTAACGCATTCTCGAAGATCAACGCCTGTACTTCCGCCTCCACAGGGCCGGAGTTTCTTGTCTGCATTGTCTGTCTAGTTGGATGCAAACTGAAAGGAACGTACAGAAATATGTTGGTACTTGCACCCACTCCTCGCCAGGTTCAAAGGCCTCAAGTGGACCCACTCCTTGCTAGATTATAAAGCCTCATGTGGACACACCTGTTGAAGAATGACTTCGGCTTGACCCATCCACGACCTTCCTCTATTTAACCCGCTGCTATTAACAATTTTAATTTCACTGTGCAGTGAATATTGTGTGCTTGCATTGACTCTGGGGTAGTCACGTGCTCTGCAAATTTGTATTCTGTCCCCTATGATTGGAAAATCAAGAAGGTAGCGCATCGCCCTGCATGCTGTATCGCTTGTACATCCAAAAATATTCTCATAATACGAATAGCGTCGTTCTGTATCATTTCCTCCCTTTCCATCTGCTTACGGCTGAGAGTCAGGATCGCCACAGCATACACAAAAATATACATGACCAGACCCTCGTGTAGTTTGCTGCCACCATCAACTGCATCGCAATTCAAACCCCGCTTGGCCTTTGTTATCACCTTGTCTATGTGCTCAGTATAAGCAAGGCTTCGATCAAAACGTATCCCCAGGTAATTCATTGCCTGCGTTCTTTCCACAGTCTCTGAACACAGATTTACAGTTGGTGTTGGAGTGATGAAAATATGGCTATTCAAAGAGAACCACGTCACCGCTGCCTTCGTTGGGTTGACCATTGCCCCAGATTTCACACACTAAGTGCTTATACGATTTAGTTCTGTTTGTAGTTCCATAGTAACCCGATCTCTATCCTTACCCTAACGATACACTAACACATCGTCGGCATATGACAATGTCCTCCCCGGTCCTCAGGTCTGCTCGCTGGTAATTCTCACAGTGTGGGCGTTGAAAAGCAGGGGAGATAATGGTAATCCCTGTGACAGGCCCGGATATATCGTAAGCAGAAATACTGGCACATATCTGATGGCAGTGGAGATGTAGTTTCTGATTAAAATGCACATAATACCACTGACAAACAGAAAAGAAAAATGAGTAAGTCCGGCAAGGAAGAAATTACAACTGTAAAATGATGAGAGAAATTAAACGTAGACGATCAAGATTATTTGTGCATGTTATTAAAAGAAACAAAAAACACAACAGACAAGTCAGTAACAACCTGTAAGATTGTTGTGGAAAGAACAAATGGAAGACAGAGAGATAACTATCTGGATGGTTAGATCACGTGAGTGATATAATTGGGACTAGAACACACATCTAATCCACAGTTCTGGTGATGGTGTGAGATGGCGAAACATGGCCGAACATGATTATCTACATTACACATGACAAAACTAAACTATAGAAATGAAAAGCAATAAGGTTTATCTGTATAGAGCTCCCATTGATAATGTCATGGACATCGTGGCTGGAGCTACGGAGTTCATGCTTTGTGCAACGCTTGCGGAAGACA